>CAUYLG010034866.1:0-38613 GCA_963573385.1 Cacajao melanocephalus | reverse complement strand
ATACTGATAAAGATGCATACTATAAAATGAAATTATTAAGATAAAATTATTTAAATTGTTCAAAGATTCCCTAGAATATAAACTATTATCATCAAGGTATTAGTAAGCATATAATTGAAGAAGCCACACATTTTTTTTTTTTCTTGAGACAGAGTTTTGCTCTGTCACCAGGCTGGAGTGCAGCGGTGTCACCTTGGCTCACTGCAATCTCCACCTCCCAGGTTCAAGTGATTCTCCTGCTTCAGCCTGCCAAGTAGCTGGAACTACAGCACACTACCACATCGCACCCACACACCCAGCTCATTTTTGTATTTTTCAGTAGAGATGGGGTTTCATCATGTTGGCCAGGATAGTCTCAACCTTTTGACCTTCTGATCCACCCACCTCAGCCTCCTGAAGTGCTGGGATTACATGTGTGAGCCATCGTACCCAGTGGAAAGCCACACTTCTAAACCTGCATTTAGCATCACTGGGGAGAAAAGCTATGGTTGATTGATGCTGTCCACCAGGGCAGCAGTTACAGGAAGTAGGATGCTGGCTATATTATTCTGGGTGATTTCCTATAGACTAATTTACTAATATGGTAAATTGGTGAAAAATAATGACAAAACTGCAATTACTTTTGCAACAACTTAATATGTATGCTTCTAATATTATGCACTTTGATAATGTGTGGAGAAAATTACGTCATTTAGCCTGGGAAATACTAAAAATCAATTTTAATACAAGAGTTTTCCAACTGTTAGTCTCAAACTTAAAGTGTGCTGACAACATGGGGTTAACAAGGGACCAAAACCAACCTGGAAAGCTAGCATAGCCTCCATATGGCAAACCGAGTGATCATACAGACACAAGTAGGAGTTATAAATTAAGTACAACGTAACAAGAATGAGGAAAGTAGGCATCAAGGGAGCTGCTGCTATGTGTCAATTTGACTGTTATTTTATTAGGCAATTTTGGCAATCTGTGTTTATGAGGTGAGACTCCAAAGCAGCTGGCTAAGATATGGGACTAATTAGGCTAAGCAGTAGCAGTAGGAATGACAAAAATAAAATCAGTACCCAGGCCCCAGGCTCTGTTTTGAGCCTCTGGGAATAGTTCTTGTCCTAGCAGGGGACTTTTGCAGGGATCAGTAGTTACCAGGTCAAAGCTAAAAGGTGGGAACAGAGGTAATTTTACGATGAAGCTAAGTGAGCTTTTGCTTCAGGAACCCTCACTTTCATGATTTTTCTTTCAATCCACATTGTCATGTTGTTTTGTGAAACTTGTCAGAATAAGATGTTTTTTGCAGATGGGACCACTATCTCTTTGTAATGTCCCTTCCCCTTTATAAGACACTCATATCCAATGGCTTTAGAGTAACTGTGAGTAATTTTGTAACCCTGCCAAAAGGAAGTTAAGTTAGGCATACATTTGATTAGGATTTAGTGAGAGGATTATCGGGTTTTCAGTCACTACTTTAAAGTTGTTCATAGCCGGATGCAGGTTTGGCTTCTTGAAATACTCTTATCATCTGCAGCCAGTGTACTTGAAATTCTGACACAAAGATAAATGGCCAGAGACTATATCTGAATAAAGGTTTTTAAAACTTGACAATAATCCTAAATAACGTATATTACTAATAATCCGTGAAGAAAAAAATGTTTCCAAATGATTAATAAACAACACATTTCAATTATGGAAAAGGAAAGACTGAATTATCTATTATCTACAGAAACAGTATCACAGTATTATTGTGAATAGTCATTCAAAAAATATAAAGCCAAATAATATGCCAAAAAAAAATTCCTTGTCCGGTAGTTAACTAGCATAACAATAATTGCATTAGACTTGAATTGTATTGTTTGTGGGTTTTATCAGCTTTGTAAGCTTATAATTTTGTATTTATTTTTCATGCTGAATATTTTATTCCATGCCTCAATAAGACAAAGGTAGGATGGGGTCAGGTTGCTTCTAGATGGGGTCTGGCTATAAATAAGCTTGGTCTTAGTGATCAATGAAACTTGCAATGAATCTAGCTAGCTTCAAGGAGGTGGGAAAGTAAGAACAGAAAAAAAAAGGAATAAAGCAGTGCCTGGCCCAGCAAACCAGAAGAAATATGCCTCAGGGTAATACCATTTGCAGCATTATTCAGGCATAATTAGAAGGCAGTACGTCACTCCTCAATTTATTTTGTGAGTCTGTTTAGTGCAAGAAAATGTTATTGCTTACAACTTTGTTTCCCAGTAAATTAGAGTCTTAGAACAATAGGAAGCATAACTTTTTAAAGATCAAATACTTCAAGAACTTTTTCTAAATGAGTAAACTAAGGCCTATGACTTCAAATTAATATTCTGAGTTTGCTTAGGGACAGAATGCACTATTTAACTTTTTTTTATGTAAATCTTCTAAGAATCGATGTTTTATGAAAGCTGTCTGGAAAACAAATTTATACCAGTGAAAGTACTTCATGTTAATCAAGGGACTCAAGGCATAGCAAGAAAACAGTAACATTTTATTTTTAAATGGACGCAAAGAGCTTCCTAAGTCCCTCTCAGCATCAGATTACAAGAGAACATGATCTAATGTTTTGTACACGTAACATTTATCATGAGGACTTAAAGATGAGCTAAAACCCAAAGGAAGCCCTTAAATTTCTACTTTAATTTTGAAGAATCAAAATAATTATATAACCAATGATTATATCAATTATTTTCCAGATCTGCATTAACTTCAGTAAAGTAAAATGCTCACTTAATTTTCTTTAAATCACTTAATATTTACTTGGGTAGTAGCTACACACAGGCATGAAATCTAATATGTCAGTGTAAAATCTGGAAAATATCTTTGTCCTTTTGGCAAGGCTTCACAATTCAGGAATTATCTCATAGTTGCCAATGTATCACTGTTGCAATGGCCCAAATATTCAGATTAACCATTTTGTGGTTCTTCCCCTTTCATCCTAGCAGTCAGACCATGCCAGAATATTGCACTGTTATTGATTAGCTTCTATGTACCAATTACAGTGTTACATTTAATATTCACAATCTCATATAATTCTGCCAGGTAGTATTTTCTCAGTTTTACAGATGAGAACACAACCTCATAAAGATTAAATAACTAGGCCAAGGTCACACAGGCAATATCTATCAGTGTTAGGGTTTGGGATAAAGCTTTCTCTTTTCAAAAACCTACTTTGTATAGCAGCAGCAATGTGATAGCTACCTCTCTGTCCTCAAAGGGTGACTGCATGATGAGGACCTGGGCTTGAGCCTGAGTTAGACCTCTCACTAGACATCAATGTAGCCTCTTAGAGAATCTCTGTAACTCTTGACAGAAAAAAAAACAAAAATAAGTTAACTGGAGCAAAGAGAATCCTAATAACTAGACAAAAAATGACTATTAATTAAACCACATTCATGCAGATAACTTAATTTAAACATTCTCCAGAAAGGAGAATTAGTCATCTCGTGCAAGTTCAAAGATACTTTGTGAGAATGCTTTGCAAAGCTAGATTTCTAATTCTGGTTTCTCTCCTAAATTTTAGAATCTTGTTCTTAAACCTTTTTCTAGATATTTGCATCTAGATAATCTATCTGTAAGAGAATGTATTCATTCATATCTGTATTCAGTTGACATTGTTTTAAGTCCTAGCCATAGAAACCTGTGTATGCCTCACTGGTCTTGGGAATGTAAGCAAACTAGTGACTATGTGTTATGTTCATGAAGATAGTGAGCGCCTTAAAAATGGATCTTATCATGACATTTCTATTTTTGTTAGTTAAATATGCATGTATTCTTTGATAAGGATTTTACATTTCACTGTCAAATCGGACTTCCCTCTTGTAGGAGATTGCATTGTCTGAAGATGGCAGTGATGTCATCTTTCATTCCCTATGTTCTGTCATAATTTTGCCACATTCCTAGAGTCTAATTTCCCTCCCTTTGAATCTGGAAAGGTTTGGGATTCATTTGTAATCAATAGAATGCAGGAAAAGTTACACTAGATAATATCTTAAGCTAGATTAGAAAGCATGACACAGATTCATTTTACTCACTAAAACCCTCTTTCTGGAGCCCTGGGCCACCATGTAAACATTCAACTGCTCTGAAACTGTCATTGCATGAGGATATCCAATCTACCCTGTACAGATAGACTATATGCTGAATCCCTGAGGCCATAAGGAGAAAGGAAGCGAGAGAGAGGAGGACAGAGAGACCCAGCTGCTCTTGCTCCCTGCAGTTCAGCTCCCACTACCTTCTGGCAGCAATTGCAGTAGATCCCAGTTAGACCCACCCAACAAAGCCTTTCCAAATTCCTGATTCACATAAACCATGAGAGATAACAAAATGATTGTTTTGAGTCACTGTGTTTTGGAATACTATGTTAGGCAACAATAGTAACCAGAACACCTGGTGATGATTGCTGCTGATGCCCATTAGACTTCATGCCTCTAGGCTCTCTCACTTCCAGTATACATATTGCCCACCACCTACACTTGTCCTGTCCATTTCCAGAAATTTTCAATGACATATTATTGAAAACTTAATAAGTGAACTCCTTATGCTACCAATTTCTGTCAATCCTTATCTGGATCTATCTTTATTCCATTTCTTCTACACAGGCCTGTGAGAGACCAAGTTGAAATCAAGTTTTGCCTTATACTTTGCAGACTTTCTCTTCAATGTGAATTTACCTGGGCTTTTCCTTTGTTCTAGGATAGTGTTCCCCTTGTATCTTTACATAAAAATATACATATATATATGTATATGAAGATACACACACACACACACACACACACACACCCTACCCACCCATTCAAGTCCAATTTGAATTTCACCTCTTACACGAAAGATTTTGTAACTCCTTCAAAAAGAAGGATACCCTCCAAAACTTACCATATACATCTATTTTTGTGCTGTCATAGTTTCATGTAACTGTGCATACATTTTTTCTATCTGTGAAACTTCAAGCTCCTTGACATCAAATTTTTCATATTTTCTCTTTTGACCTTTTTGAAACTGTATAGATTCAGATATTCCCAAAGTTGAAACTCAATTTATGTTTCTATTACATATATTTACTTAAAATCTTTCCTGTTCCTAAACAGAATTGAGGCAGTTTTAAAAGATGCATGCGACAGGCGGGGTGGAGTGGAAAAAATAAAAAAACAAAAGATGCACGCAAGGTAATAAGATAAACATTTAAAATAATTAAGAAAACGAAGCAAAAGTCAATTAAGAATTTTGAATGTAACAGGGAAATATAGTAGGAAGAATTCACAATGGCTCCTGTTAGGGTCACAGCAAGACAAACCCATGGACCCCCTCCCTGTTCTCCCCCACTAAGCTGAGCTAATAACAAAACAGCCTCAAGCCTTGTAAACAGGGCATCTGGGTTCCAGGACGTGGTTACACCCAGCTCTAGAACCCAGGATGTTGACCCAATTAAGCAGAATGTCAGCACCTGAGAACCAAGACGCAGTTTTTCTTAGAATAGCACCCGGCTACCTGCAAACCTCTTATATAACCCCCATAGTCTGTAAGCTAGGTTGCTGCCTTCACTGCCTGTGGTGAGGCAGCCAGCAGGTTGAAATAAACTTGCTAAACCTGACACTTGGGTCTGCCTCTCCATCCTTTCGGTCAGCCTTACATTTTGATGCCAAAACCTGGGACGGGAGTAGGTGCTGGCCGCTCTTTCTCTCTTTCTCTCTCTCCTTGCTGCCGTGGCTAGGCCGTCCCCCTCCTCCCTCTATCCCGAACCTCTTTCCAGACCCAGGAGGGAAACCCCAGGCCTCCACTGCCAACTGTGGTTATCTATATCCAAATAATCACCTCCTGGCCGGTAAGTGGGATAGAGAACTGCCTCCGTCCAGGTTCCTCGACCGTCCGTCCGTTTTCTGTCCGAAAGTCCCAGCACTGGGCCGAGGACACTCTTCCGGCCCCAGCGGCCTCAGTCTTGTAGTCTTGGGGACGCCTAATTTGACAGTGACTGTTCCAAATTCACTCTCTTAGGTAAAGGAAACAGGACAGAGGACGCTCTCTCCTGTCTTCCTTCTCCTCAGCCTCCTCCTCTTCCGGCCTTTTACCGCGGGGTCCGGCCAGTCCGTTCCGTCTAAAACCACCCCCTTAGGATGTCTCCTCCGGAATCTGAACAGCCTTGGGTTCCGGTCTGAAGTCGGGCCCACAGGATTAATTTTCTACCGTAATACGGCCTGGCCCCAATATAAGTAAGATAATGGCTCTCAGTGGCCGTAAAATGGTACTTTGATTTCAACATTCTCCAGGACCTTAACATTTCTGCCACCGCAATGGTAAACGGCCTGAAGTTCCCTATGTTTTCAGGCTTTCTTTACCCTCTGCAACTGCCCCCTGTCTGTCAGTCCTGCTCTACTTTCCAAATCCTCGAATCCTCCTCACCCGCTCAAAACTCAGCTCAATCCCTCCTACAGCCCTGGCGGATGACGCGTCCTCTTTTGAGCAGCTGACTTCGTCTCCGCCAACCCCTTGAGCCTCCCCTTGTCCCCTCCCCTCTTCAATGTCCACCACCCCACCATTCCCACCCCTGCTTCCAACTCCGGGTCCTCTCCGTCTCCACCCAACACCCGCTCTTGGACCCGGCATCCCCCTCAGCCAGCTCCAGCTCCCTTACTCCCCCTTCAAGAATGGCGGGGTGGAAGGCGTTGTCCGCGTTCATGTCCCCTTCTCTCTGTCCGATCTCTCCCAAATCAAAAAGCACATCGAGTCTCTCTCCTCCAATCCAGACACTTATATCAGAGAATTTAAATATCTTACCCAATCTTATGAATTCACTTGGCATTATCTCTATATTATCTTCCAAGCCGGTAGAAGCCGCCGCGATCCCCCGGAGAAGAGCCAGCCTAGGAATACCAGCCCACAGATCCAGGCCAAGCATCCGGTAACCATGTAATTACTTGCCTTATCGTAAGTCTTAGCAAACCTGCCCAAAAGGCTGTGAATTTTTAAAAACTCAAAGAAATTTCCCAAAAGGCAGACAAAAATCCTTCCCAGTTTCTTTCCTGCCATACAGAGGCCCTCCAAAAAGACACCCATGTTAATCCTGCCCTCAAGAAGACACCATAGTTCTTAACACTCATTTTATCTCCCCTTCTGCTCCAGACATATGGCACAAACTCAAAAAGGCTGAAGATGGCCCTCAAACCCCACAAGACTTCCTTAACCTGGCCTTCAAGGTCTTCAATAACAGGAATAAACAAAGTAAAATAGACAAGGCCCAAAGAGGTAGTGCTAAATACCAGCTTCTAACAACAGCCATTTGCCAACCTAAACAGCCTGGCTATGGCATCCAGGGGCACAAAAGACCCGATAGCAGTGCACCTCTGGGGGCATGTTTGAAGTGTGGCAAGGAAGGCCATTGGGCCCAGGCATGTCCCAATCCACGGGCGCCAAAGAGCTTTTGCCCCATCTGCCAGCAGAGAGGCCACTGGAAGTCTGATTGTCCTCTCAACAGGCAGACAGAAAAGCCTGTACCTCCAACCTGCAACCCCTTCACCAAAACAAAAGGTGAAGAATCGCTTGCACTCCCGCAGCTCCTTGGCTTAGCCGCTGAAAACTGATGAGGCCCAGGGGCCCAGCCCCATCCACCATCACTGTATCAGAGCCCAGGGTAACTCTGTTAGTAGCAGGTAAGCCAATTTATTTTAAAATCAATACCAAGGCCACCTACTTGGCTTTACCTGAATTTTGAGGACCACCTCATCCCTCACAGGTCTCAGTTGTGGAGGTTGATGGATTTATCTCACACCCACCTGCCACCAAACCTCTCACTTGTTCCCTAATACCATTTTCTCACACTCTTTCCTTATCATGCCTCACTGTCCTACTTCCATTCTAGGCAGGAACCCCTATCACTAATGGTCCCCTTATTTACCAACTCTTCCGAGCTGCACAGCTCCCAACTAAGGCAGGAGTTATACACTGCCAAGGACACCCAATTAATCAGATAAAATCTCAAAGGGAAACAGAAAGGCCGACAAGGCAGCAAAAGGAGTCTCCCTTTCCTCTGCCTCTGCCCCTGCCCCTCTCCTCCTCATCACCCCCACAATCCAACCCCGGTATTCCCCCACCGAAAAAGCTTCATTGTTATAAGGAGCCTCCTTCCAAGGAAACTGGATAGTGAAAAATAAACGCATCCTCCCTTAAGAACCGAGGAAATTTTAACATCTCTTATTGGTGCACACCCCCTGTACCTTCTCCTTCAACCTTACTTCTATTCCCCCCACCTATTTACCACACTAAAAAACATAACCTCTAACTGTCATATATGTTCTGTTACTTCCTCTCAACAGGTCCTCTGCTCTCCTCCTATCCCTACACATCAGCAAAAAACAAAAAACCAGCCTCTCCCTATAACATACCAAACATGAAAAGTCCTTTCCTCTCCCCATTCCCACACGAAAATAAAGGTCTTAACTCACCTATTTCTTGCTCATCTGCAAGGAAGCTTTGACTATCCATAGAACTCTATCAGCCCTCATAAACCTTTTAAAAGAGGCCACCTCTCCATACAACCCCTATCAACTCCTTCCCCCAGATACAGACCCCAATTCTTCCTCAAGTTCCTAACTCTTTTAATGGTCAGCTGCACTGCCTCTGCTCTCTCAAAGTGCCTCCTCACTTCTACAAGTCTCGGACAATCTCTCAATCTCACTCACTCCTTGTTTTTGTGCTCCAACTCTACACACTTCCCATTGCTGGACCTGTTTTTCCCTTTCCCCTACTGCCTACTCAGCTATCCCAATTTCTCAACCCTGAGACCATATTCCCATTCACTTCTCAAGCACTGTCCAAAACAGCTCTGCCTTTGTAGACAAAGCCCTCACCCTCACTAGAAACTATTCCACGGCCCTCACTAACAGAGCTACCAAACTTCTCTCCACATATACTGCCAATTACGACCGCACAAAACTCCCTCACCCTGCTATCCGAAGTCCTATGACCCTCCACACCACAAAACTTGGCCAAGCCCCCTTATGTGTCACCTCTTCCAAGGGACACATACATGTAGGCACCATCCCCCCCTCCATCTGTGGCTCAACTCAAACCATCTCCCATTCCTCTTCCCACACCTCACTCCAGGTAAATTATAAAGTTTCCCCTGAAACTAAACACCTCTTTACCCAGCCCTTCCGCATTGCCTTCTCTCCCGCCTCTCAAACATGGAAACCCCTTCCCCAGACAGGAGCTCTCAAAGGGGTGTCTCTCTCCTCCTCACTCTAGGTGACTAAAGCTGGACCAAGTCCCTCCAAACAAGGAACCTACACATTCCAACACCTATTCTCAATCCACTTGTCTGTTTACATTAACACTGCAGGCATCTTTCTCTGCGAGTCCACAACCTCATTCTGTCTCCCTACCAACTGGACAGGTACGTGAACCCTAGTGTACCTTACCCCCAACATGAACCTTGTCTCTCCAAACCAAAAACTCCCTGTCCTTGCTACACTACACACCCTCCCCAACAAAAAAAGAAAATAGTTTATTCCCTTAAAGTCACAACTAGTGTCAAGTTAGAAGCAATAAGCCTAAAAACCTCATTATCATATTTCCAGTCACTCTCCCAAAACTTTCAATCATCACTAAAAGAAAAAAAATAAATAAAATAGCAAACTCTATCACTCACCTCCAAAACTAACTAGACTCTTTAACAGCAGTCCCCCTACAAAAACCACAGAGGCCTAGACCTACTCACTGCTGGGGAAAAAAAAAAAAAAAAAGTCTGTGCCTCTTTTTAAATAAACAATGCTCTTTCTACCTCAATAAATTCAGGTTAGTACAAAATGCTACCAAAAGGCTCAAAAACCAAACTCAGAAAAAAAAAATTCTTCTACCTGGCCTTCCTGGTCCTTTTGGTCTCTCAGCTCCTGGGCCCCTTGGCTACTTCCTCCTTGGTCCTGCTATAATTCTCCTCGTCCTCTTAGTTTTTGGCCCTTGCCTCTTATGCCTTTTCACCCAGTTTTTGCAGAATCCATTACAAGCTTTTACCTGCCATACAACAGAAGACATAATAGTGTTCCGACTACCAACCTGTAAGCCAGCCTCACCCCAACCAGTGTCTTTACTTCGAAGCAGCTAGAAAGGAACAGCACGCCTTCCCCTTTCTTTTCAATGTATAACAAAAGGCTGGAATGTTAGGGTCACAGCAAGGCAAGCCCATAGACCCCCTCCCTGTTCTCCCCTGCTAAGCTGAGCTAATAACAAAAACGGCCTCAACCCTTGTAAACAGGGCACCTGGGTTCCAGGATGTGGTTACACACAGCTCTAGAACCCAGGATGTTGACCCAATTAAACACAATATCAGCACCTGAGAACCAAGATGCAGTTTTTCTTAGAATAGTCCCTGGCTACCTGCAAACTCGTAAGCCAGGCTGCTGCCTTCACTGCCTGTGATGAGGCAGCCAGCCTGGTATGTTGAAATAAACTTGCTAAACCTGACCCTGGGTCTGCCTCTTCCTCCTTACAGCTCCAAGATTCTCAGCCCCTGGAGTACATACCTCCTCCCATATGTGGCAGAGTAACGTTGAAGGTGCTGCTCTGAAGGGATTTTTTTTTCTGATATAGTCTAAGCTCCTAACCAGCTGATTTAACTTGAGGAAATTAGACAAGCCTGACCTACTCAGGTGATTCCTTGAAAAAGAGAGCAAGAGAGAGAGATCGGCTGAAAGAGCAAACAACCATGTTGTGTGAACTGCCTACGTAGAGAACCATGTGGCAAAGGAACTCCGGGTGGCCTATAGAAGTTAAGGACCTCAGTCCTACAACCCCAGGGAATAAATGTTGCTGACAACCTGAATGAGCTTGGAAGTGGATTAGTCCTTAGGAAAGCCTCCAGATGATAATGCAGCCCAGCTGGCAGCTTCATTACATCTAGTGAGATCCTGAGCCATAGAAGCAGGTAAGTCATGTCTAGACTTAGACCTACAGAAACTATGAAACAATAAATGTGTGTCATTCTAAGCCACTAAATGTAGTAATTTGCTACATGATGATAGAAAACTACCATAGAAACCAAGACTGAGATTAGTGCCCAAATGTCATGCCATGAGGTCCCACAGAGGTGGACCAGACATTTGTATCTAAGCTTCCAAATAGCAATGTTACCTGGGTGAGAAAATTCAGATATGAGACCCAAAAGGTTCATAAAATTATTTTAGAAATATGGGAAATACTTTTCTTCTCATTTGCAATTGCAGGGGAAAGAACCTGCCAGAGGTTTACCCTCCCTAATAATGTTTACCTTAGGATATGTCTCAAGGCACTGCCTTCAGACTTACTTCTCCCTTGTCTGTCCTCTGTCTCAGACTCTGTGCTTTGGATTTGGTCACCACTCTGTAATTACCCCCCTACCCCTTCTCTAACCTATTTCATCTTCACCTTTTAGTTCTCCCTAACTGCTTGGCCAGAGGCTTCATCTTCCATTGGATACAGTACAGCTTTGCCTTGGTCAAAAGTCAGCCCTCATTTTAGGAGTCCCTGCCCACCTAGACAGCAAGGCTGGTATAGCTAAGGTTCCTGATTTGGTCTTTTTATTCTTTCCATAATAGATATATCCTTTTCTGAGAACATACATTGTGTTAACATAAGAACAAAAATGACAATGCTGATTGAATTCAGTACCAATCTGTGCAGATGTTCAGACACTTCCCTATGGGGCCAGAGTTTTATAGTCAGGATCGAAAGGGTCCCTCCAGGCCTTGTCCTGGCCTTCACTTAAGCTGATTCTGCTTCATGTTAAATTGGATAGTCACTTTATGATGGGATCAAATGGCTTCTTTAAAAACTGAACAGGTGCTATATTACAAGCCAGCGGAAACCATTCCCATGAATTGTGGTAATAGACAAGCTGCAATGTCATTCCAAAACCAGTAATATAATAAGGGTTGCAGAAAAATCAAGCTCTGCCTGTCCCCTAAAACTAGATGAAGTGGGAATAGGAAAAGGAAATTGGTCTGTACATTTTCTATTCCCATTAGGCTAGAGACTACCTCTATGCTGGGAATAGATTAGACTTTAAGGTCAAAGTAGCCAATTAGTTGGTGTACTTTAGAACAATGTGCATTTATTGGAATATAAATATTGCTTACAAAATTTTTCTTTTTCTATAGCTCAGAAAAACGTCCTTGGGCAGAACCCAAATCAGGACATTTTGCCATAAACAGCATTTACAATTTGGCAACAGTTACACACTTCTTATACTATTATTTCAGATATAATTTTAAATGTCTGTTTTTATCTTTGTGACGCAAGTTATTAGTGCCAATTCCTCATAGTCTTCCTGAATTATTCCCACTCAACTTTATGGGTAGCAAAGCCCCAGATGGCTAAAAATAATTAATTAGCATGTTTTATTTATTTAAATACATAGCAGTGTATAAATATGTATCATTGCGGTAGTAAGCCCTCAGGATTTAAAAGAAATCAATGTCCTGCCCTCAATGAGCTTACAGCATAGTAGAGAGGACAACAACTAAAAATGCTAGTATGGCAAATGCTTTTAGTGCTGGTTCCCATTCCTGAATAAGTTAGAACCACCTCCGGAGCTTCTAAATAATATTCTTGCTCTGTTCCTACTCCTCAGAGTCTGTCTGGGGTGGAAGACAAACATTGGAAATGTTTTAAAGTTCCCCAGATGATTTTAATGTGTAGCCACAGGCTGGAAACCACAACCTTAAAGGATACATTTGCCAGGTGCTCTCATAGTAAGCTGCTAACTTTTCCTTTTGAAGAGAAATAATTAATACTGTTAGAATTTGAGTTTAAATTTAAAGGATGCATAAAACTTCTCTACCTAAGAAAGTGGGCAGAGGAGGTTGGGAGAGCTTTTGAAGCAGGGTTAGCCTGCAAGGTAAAATGTGGTTGATGCTAACTTTTTACTACCAACCTAACATATCCATGTATATTAATCTCCACTGCCTTCACCTGAATGCAAACCACCATCATCTCTACCTTGCAAGAATCGACCAGTTTTCTAGTTCATTTCTGAATAAGCACTCTTTCCCTCTTTAAACCCATTGCTCCTGCTATAGTGCAAAAGACTGTCTTAAAACAGAAATCAGTTGCCTTCCTCTGATTCAAATCTTTCAGTGGCTTCGCAATGATCCTGAAGTCCAAGATATTTAATATTTAACCTAAAGTCCAAGACAAGACTCCATATTATTTAGCCCTGAACTTTCTGCAACATCACCTTAAGCCTCCTTTGCAGACTCAGTCTTGTTCATGCCAGCTTTGCTTCAGTCCCCATGCAAACTAAGCTTTCTCCTTTCCCATTGCCTTTGCAGAGAATGATTACTCCTCTTAGCACCCTATCCCAATACTGCCTCTCAGCCTACCCTATGACCTAGCAAATTTTACTTATGCTTAGGTCTCAAATACCCCTTTTACAAAGGTTTCCACAACGCCCCTTTTAATTAAGTTAGGGGTTCTGGTTATACATCTCTGTGGCCAATGCTCCTTTCCTTTTTAACCTAAATCTTCAGGAATCACACTATAAGCTTTGTGAGGACAGAGACGATTAATTTTCAGTTTCTTCATGTATCATTAGTGCCTAGTACTTGATAGATGATTGATAAATAATAGTTAATTAAGTTAAATGACAATCTAACCTACATTACCTCTCTAATACTTTGTATTTCTACCTAGATTGAAATTTGGGCATGAGATGTGGCTAGAATGTGAGAAGAAGCTTTACATATCCATACAGTTCTCTTCTTCTCTGCTTCCTCTTTCTCCATTTCTCTTTTGTATTTGTCCTCAAGAGTTTAGCTTTTTGTATGACTATCTGCATTTAAGCAGAGGAATTAGTAAATAAAATTTATTCACAAGAATATTATTTTAATATATTATTTCAATGAGTAAAAAGGGAAGGAGAAGCTGAATATTTTATAAGTAGCTATGACATTCCTAGGATTTACAGTTAATCATTTAATATTTTTTCTTTCACAATAATTTTTCCATTTTTTAGATGAAGGAACTGAGACTATGAAAGACCATTACTTCCCCAAAGTTCACAACTCATAATAGAACTACCAGGGAAATGGCCAGGAACTACATAACTCCACATCTCCTGCTCTCTCCACTACTCCATCAGATCTGTAACAAAGAGGTAAGTCATTTTCAATGTACCTTCAACCCTCTCACATGAGCAGCTATCCAAGGTGTCTTAATTTTATATTGCTTCTTACATGGTTGATTTCAGGGGTATATAATATGCTTCTGTTAATTATGTCTACAAGGATAAAAGATTATGCATATAATCAATTCCTATCTCTTGTCTCATAACCTTTTTAAAATTGCATTCATTCATCCATTCAATAAACGTCTGGTGCTGGAAATAAAATTTTGAATTGCTTTTAGAAAATTAATATTATTAATCATGAAGACATTTGCCTAAGATTTTGAATTTGGTTATACTTCATTTCTTTCTGAGCTTTGGAATTAAATTCCATTATGCAATACCTAGAATACAGTTGCGTAATTATTGCATATAGATAAAATGGAACAGGCCATGCCAACATCTGGTTGTGGGGAATGGGGAAGTAAACTTACAAAGTGTACCCTGACTCTCAAAATAGATAAACTATACCAGACCACGTCATGATGGTCATTGTAGGCTAAGTGCAAACTCTTAATACCAGTCCAATTAAACCCATATTTTCCCAGATAGTGACACAGAAAAAAAACTGATCTAACATTAATTCCCTGAACATTCATACATTTTAAAGACCATTGATTGTTCTACCAACTCTGTAGTTTTCAAATCCAAACAATCACTGCCAAGACCAACCTAGGACTAATTCCAGCTGACCTCTTTCCTCTTTTTTTCCTTTCCCCACAAACCATATAACTGAGTTTAATTATTAGTTAGTTCTTATGTTTATTGCCAAGTTGTACTGCTTATTATCTCTTACCATGACAAAGCTTTATCTAAAAAAGAAAGGCAACAAAGACAAATATCTTTCAAAGACAATAACTAACTAGACAATTCTTTCTAAAATTACCGTGTTCATCTGTTATTATCTAGGCTCAAACCAGAACAGGGTGTCACCTATGTGAATCTGCAGAAATTACTCAAGCAAACAAAATATTTTTAGGGTAGCTGTTGGCAACATGGCCAAAGGGTACATCTTGATTTAGAAGAAATGGGGAATAAAAGTCAAGTTTGTAAAAGTGATAAGTTAAAAGAGTCAATAGGAAGGATAAAAAATAAGAAATTAAAGGAACTAGAAGTGCGAGATAAGTCAGGGAAAGTGGTTCAAGACATAAATTGTGAACAATTTGATTGCTTTAAAACTTGTTTTACAGCCAAAATTGACACATGGGATCTAATTAAACTAAAAAGCTTCTGCACAGCAAAAGAAACTATCATCAGAGTGAACAGGCCTCCTAGAGAATGATAGAAAAATTTTGCAATCTATCCGTCTGACAAAGGGCTAATATCCAGAATCTACAAGAAACTTAAGCAAATTTACAATTTAAAAAAAAAAGCAAACAACCCCGTTAGAAAATGGGAAAAGGATATGAACAGACACTTCTCATAAGAAGACATTTATGCAGCCAACAAACATATGGAACAAAGCTCATCATCACTGGACATTAGAGAAATGCAAATCAAAACCACAATGAGCTACCATCTCATGACAGTTAGAATAGCAATCAATAAAAAGTCAGGAAACAACAGAGGGTAGAGAGGAAATGGAGAAATGCTTTTACACTGTTGGTAGAAGTGTAAATTAGTTCAACCATTGTGGAAGACAGAGTCCTCAAGGATCTAAAACCAGAAATACCATTTGATCCAGGAATCCCATTACTTTGTATATATACTCAAAGGATTATAAATCATTGTACTGTAAAGACACATGCACATGTATGTTTATTACAGCACTGTTCACAATAGCAAGACTTGGAACCAACCCGAATGCCCATCAGTGATAGACTGGATAAAGTAAATGTGGCACATATATGCTGTGGAATACTATGCAGACATGAAAAGTATGAGTTCATGTTCTTTGCAGGGACATGGATGAAGCTGGAAACCATCATTCTCAGCAAACTAACACAAGAACAGAAAGCCAAATACCACATGTTCTCACTCGTAAGTGGGAGTTGAACAACGAGAACACATGGACACAGAGGGGAACATCACACACCAAGGCCTGTCAGTGGGTGGGAGGATAAGGGAGGGATAGTATTAGGATAAATACCTAATGTAGATGACGTGTTGATAGGTACAGCAAACCACCATGGCACATATGTACCTGTGTAATAAACCTGCACATTCTGCACATGTATCCCAGATACAACATGGGAGTACAGATATCCCTTTGGCATTACGATTTCAATTCCTTTGGACATACACTCAGAAGTGAGATTGCTGGATCATATGCTAGTTCCACTTTTAGCTTTTTGAAGAGCCTTCATATCATTTTTCATAATGGCTGTAGTATTCATGATAATTATACATGAAGTTGTGTAGTGTCATCTCCAACTTTATTCTCCTTCAGTATTGTGCTATTCTCAGTCTTTTGTCTCTCCATAAACTTTAGAATTAGTTTGTCAAAATCCATAAATTATAATAACTTGCTGAAATATTGATTGGGATTTCATTTAAAATATAGATAAAGTTGATAAGAACTAATATCTTGACAATATTGAGGTTTTCTTTCTATGAAAATGGAATAGCTTTATGTTAATTTACTTATTTGATTTCTTTCCTTAATGTTTAGTAGTTTTCCCTGTATAGATCTGAAACAAATTTTGTTAGATTTATACTCAAGTATTTCATTATTGGTGGTATTAATGTAAATGTTAACACAGTTTTTATTTCAAATTCCACTTGTTCATCTCTGCTATACAGGAAAGGAATTGGCTTTTGTGTATTAACCTTGCATCCTGCAAAACTGCTATAATCACTTATTAGTTAGTTATAGGTGTTTTTTGGTTGTTGATGATTCTTTCCTATTTTCTTTATAAATGATCATGTTATCTGTGAACAAAGTATTATTTCTTTCTTCTCAATATATATACCTTTTATTCTTCTGTCTTGTCTTTTTGTATTAGATAGGCCTTCTAGAACAAAGTTGAAGAGCATTAGTAGGGGAAGACATATTCTCCTTATTCCTAACTTTAGTGGGAAAGTTTGAAATTTCTCATCATCATGTATAATTTTTGCTGTAGGTTTTTCAAGCTATTCTTTATCAAGTTGAAGTAGTTGAAGTAGTTCCCTTTTATTTCTAGTTTGCTATGAGTTCTGTTTTTTTTTTTTTTTTTTAGTGATGAAGGGGTATTGTATTTTCTCAGTTGCTTTGATATCATCATGCAATTTTTTTCTGTGAGTCATTGATGTGATGGATTACATAATTGATTTTCTGGCGTTGAACTAGTCTTGCATAACTGAGATAATTCCAATTTGGTCATCAGGTATAATTCTTTGCATAGATTGTTTGATTTCACTTGCTAGTATTTTGTTGAAGGATTTTACATTTATGTTTATGAGGGATATTAGTTTGCAGTTTCATTTTCTTGTAATATCTTTGCCTGGTGTTGGTATTAGGGAAATGCTGGCTGCATACAATGAGGAAGTATTTCTCACATGACTAGGAATTATCCCTTTTGCTTCAAATTTCTGAGATTGTAGAGAATTAGCACAAGTTCTTTCTTAAATATTTGGTAGTATTGAACGGTAAACCCATCTGGGGTTGGTGCTTTCTGTTTCAAAAGTTTATATTATAGACGCTACTTAATATATAGGAACACTTTTACACTGTTTGTGGGAGTGTAAATTAGTTCAACCATTGTAGAAGACACTGTGGCAATTCCTTAAGGATCTAGAACCATACTGTAGCATTACTCACAAGAGCTAAGATATGGAATCAACCTAAATGTTTGTAACAGACGAAATTATTTTAAAATGTGATATATATACACACACAATGGAAAGCTTTTCAACCTTGGAGAAAGAATGAAATCCTGTCCTTTGAAACAACATGGATGAGCCTGGTGAACATTATGGTAAGGGAAATAAGCCAAGCACAGAAAGACAAATACCTCATGATTTCACTTAAATGTAGTCTCTAAAAGAATTGAACCACTAGATGTAGAGAGCAGAATAATGATTAGTAGAGGATGGTGGGGGGAAGGGAGGGCATAAGGAGTTGGTCAAAGGATACAAAGTTTCAGATTTGCAGAAGAAATAAGTTTTGAGATCTATTGATAGCAGGGTGGCTACAGCAATAACAATGTACTATATATTTCAAAATAACAGTAAATTTCAAATGTCTCATCAGAAAATGATATGTAAGCAAGGTGGTAGATATGTTAATTAATTTGACTTAATTATTCCATATTGCATACATTTATCAGAACATCATATTGTAGCTCATAAATATATACAGTTAAAATCTCTCAATTAAAACATTAATTTTAAAAACACTTTTTAAAAAAATAAGTGTTTGCTAAAAATTACGGGAAGGGAGGGATGAATAGGCAGAGCACAAAGTATTTTTGTAGTAGGGCAACTACTCTGTACGATACTATTATGGTGGATACATATCATAAGTTTCTACAACCCCACATAACATACAACACCAAGAGTGAACCCTAATGTCAACTATGGACTTTGAGTAATTATGATGTGTCAATGTAATCTCATCAATTGTAACAAACGTACTACTCCCATGGAGGATGTGGATAATGGAGGAGGCTGTGCATGTGTGGGGCAGATAATAAATGGGAACTGTGTACATTTTCTGTGAATCTAAAATTGCTCAAAAAATAAAGCCTATTAAAAAAAAACAGCTGACTCATGCAGGGGCTAAACTCCCTCCCTCACAAAATGAGCAGAAAATGTGAACAAGTGCTTCACCAAAAAGCTTAGATAGACAGAAAATAAGCAAAAGGAAAGATTCTCACCATCATTTGGGAAATATAAATTCAAGCCATATGTTAATATACCACAATATAACCATCATCCTGAAAGGCTAAATTGAAAAGACTCCGCATACCAAGTGTCAGCAAGGATATGGAACATCAGTAATTCTAACATACTAGTTAAAATATTAAATTGTACAACCACTCAGAAAACCATTTGGCATTTTCTTATCAACTTTAACACACATCTAGCGTATTGATTTCATGTACCATATGTTCTAGCCATTCCACTTCAAAATCTTTATTCAAAATAAAAGAAAGCATATGTCCATTCAAAGACTTGTGTACATAGTTTTATAACAGCTTTATTTGTCCTAACCAAACACTGGAAACAACCCAATTGTATATCTACAGGTGAATGAATAAATAAATTGTGGTATAACCATACATTGGAATACTTTTCAGCAATGAAGGGAATCTATTGTTCATGTTACAATATGGTTGAATCTCAAAATAATTACACTGAGTGAGAAAAGCCAGACAAAAAATAGTGCATTCTGTATATTAACATTTACATAAAATTCTAAAAAATGCAAAGTATTTAAAATTACAGAAAATATATTACTATTTGCCTAGTGATTCAAGAGGAGACACTACTTTTGAAATTGATGCACACTTTCACTGTTTTTATTTTAGTGAAGACTTACAGCTGTGTACATTTTTAAAACTTAACCAAATTCAACATTTCTATTATGTGCATTGTATCATACGTTAATTGGACCTCAATAAAGCCATTAAAAATAAACCATTAAAAATAATGTGTTCTATAATATAAATATAAATACATTTAATAAAAGGTAATATATCTAAGATAACTTTAAATAATAAACATTGTTATCCAATTTGAAATATTGTTCTAATTTACATTGTGATTTTTAAATTAACTCATGGATTTTAAAACTTTAAAATTGAGTTTTAAAACTTTAAAACTTGAGTTTTAAAACTTCAGTCTTTAAAAATTTAAATTATTTAACCTTGAGTTTAAAGAATTAAATTCAAGCCTTTAAAAATCCATGAGTTATTTTAAAATTCATGATGGAAATTTGAACAATATTTTAAATTGAATAATAATGAGTATACAACATATCCAAATCATTTGTAGCAACAGCAGTGCTTAGAAGGGAATTTGTAGCATTATGCTTGTTATGAGTTGAGTTGCTTCTCCCACAGATGCACATGTTAACGTAATAACCTCTGTACTCAGGATGTGACCTTATTTGAAAAAATGTGACCTAATTACTGCAGATGTAATTAGTTAATATGAGATCATATTGGAGTAGGTTGGGTTCTTGTTTACTATAACTGGTATCTTTATAATAAAAAGTGGAAATTTGGGCACAGGCACACTCATAGGAAGAATGCCATGTTAACATGAATGTGTGATACTACTGTAATCTAAATAATGCTATAGATTGCCAGCAAACTACTAGATGCTAGAAGGAAGACATAGATTTTAACTTAAAGCCGTCGGAGAAAACTAACCCTGACAGACCTCAAAATTCTAGCCTCTATAACCAATTGTGAGACAATAAGTTTCCACTGTTTAAGACACCTGCTTGTGAAACTTTGTTGGGGTAGTCCTAGCAAACTATTTAGGACAATGCTTATTTTAGAAAAAATAAGCATGTAAAAGGTTTAATATAAATCATCTGAGTTTCTACTTTAAGAAGCTATGAAAAGAACAAATTTAAAAAACAGTAAGTAGAATAAAGGAGATAATAGAGATAATAGTGGCAATTAACTAACTACAAAATGCATACACAATTGAGAAAATCAATGAAATCTACACTAATGAAGTCAAACCAATAAAATCTAGACTGATCAAATAAACAGAGAAATACTAATGCACCAATACAGAAATATACCTTACCCATGGCTTGCAATATCCAATACTGTTTCAAAGTTAATTCTTTCCAAATCAATATACAGACAAAGTAATTGCAATAACCATCCCAGTAGGTTTCTTTGTTTCAATATGGAAAAGCAAAGGGCCTAGAGCAGCCACAATTGTCTTGAAAAGAAAAAAAAAATACCACATGATTTCACTTATATGTGGAATCTTAATTTTAAAAAGTTTTGATATCATAGAAGCAGAGAGTAGAACAGTGGTTACCACAGACTGGGAAGGGAGGAGAGAGGAGAGGATAGGGAAAGGTTGGTCAATGGGTACACAGTTATAATCAAATAGGAATAATAAGTTCTGGTGTCCTACTCCACATTAGAATGACAGATGGTTAACAATAAGATATTGCACATTATAAAATAGACAAAAGAGAGGCTTTTGAATGTTCTTGCCACCAAAAAAAAAAAAAAAAAAGATAAAGACATGAGGTGAGGATAACTAACTACGATGACTTGATTATTGTACAACATATATAAATATATATATCTAAACATATGTAAATATGTTGTACAATGATCAAGTCATATATATAATTATATATATATACATGTTGTACAATGATATATATTATATTAGTCGATTTTCACACTGCTGATATAAACATATCTGAGACAGGGAAGAAAAAGAGGTTTAATGGACTTATAGTTCCACATGGCTGGAGAGGCCTCACAATCATGGAAGAAGACAAGGAGGAGCAAGTCACATCTTACATGGATGGCAGCAGGCAAAGAGAGAGAGTTTGGGCAGGGAAACTCCTGTTCTTAAAACCATCAAATCTCAAGACTCACTCACTCTCATGAGAACAGTTCAGGAAAGATCTGCCCTCATAATTCAATCACCTCTTACCAGATTCCTCTCATGACAGGTGGAAATTGTGGGAGTTACAATTCAAGATGAGATTTGGGTGGGGACACAACTAAACATCATTCCACCTCTGGCCCCTCCAAAAGCTCATGTCCTTACATTTTAAAACTAATCATCTCTTCCTAGCAATCCCCTAGAGTCTTAATTCACTTCAGCATTAAGTCAAAAGTCTATAGTCCAATGTCTCATCTGAGACAAGGCAAGTTCCTTCCACCTATAAAATGATTTGCTAAAGATAGTAATGCATCAGTATGTATTTAATAAATGAATGAATGAATGAGAACCGAGGCAGCATGATTTGGAAGCTCTCTCCTCTTCTGAGACCATTGTGTATGTATTATTAGATGAGGTAGATAGTTTTTCCATTCTGTTTTTTGTTTTGTTCTTCTGATTTTTTTTAACCGCTTCTTTTAAAAAATGAAATTCTTTGGTAAGCATTTTTAAAAAGAAATTTTAAATCCCATAGGCTAAAAGAAGAATGTATATAAAAAATTATTTGTTAGGGAGCTTTTATTCACCATGATAGGAATGTTCATGTTGAAAATACTCCATGAATATGGAACTGCTTGCAATTTTACACTACAGAGGAAAAACATTTTCCAGATTTTATAATTCTTTCTCCAATATCTTCCAGTTAACGTAACCTCCCACTTACCCTCTGTCCTCGTGCTCTATTTCCAGTTTTTATCTCAAAGTATAGTTTGCTGATTTATATTAAAATTCATGGATTCATAGGCTGGTCCTGGGAGAGATCATCTGGTTCAACAGAAACCAAGCAGAGATGATGCCTCCAAGACTGTGAAAGTCAAAATGGAAATAGGCCTGTGATCTGCTCAACATTTGCTACATTCCTTGTAGTTCACCCAGACTAAATAACAGGCCAGCTTTCTTCATTTCAAGCTGATATAAAATTTCCAAGTGTTGTGACCAATTATTTCATCCCAGTAAGTTCTGATTGACAGGGTATATGTAATATATATTCATATATACTATATATGTTGTGATTAATTAGAAAATGGAAAATTAATTAAAAACTATTTCCTAAATGTAGTTTTCCTACTAGAGAAAGTCTTTTTGAAAACAGGTCATGTAGATGGAAAAAAATAATAAAATTTTTCTTTAATATAAAAATGTATATGACTATGAAGCTTCTCAATATTTTTTATTTCCATAAACAGAAGTGAGCCCAAAAAGTAAAGTTAGTGGCTCAGAATTGTGTAAGAAGCTGTTGGAAGAGCAAGATTTGAATCTTAGTTATTTTGGTCTGTTGGTTCTTTGAGGTATATACACATATCTTCATGAACTTTATTATATATTAATTTGTTTATCACCTTATGATTTCAAAACAAGTCATAGTCTTTTAGTCGATTTAAAATAAAATAAATAGAAATAGAGATATGATAAACTGTGTGCAAAGGTAGGTTTCTGTATCCCTGAAGCATATTATCATATGACCTAATTTGATTATAGTTTCAAACATTTTAAAGTTTTATGAAATCTGATCTCACACATCATGTCATCAACAATCTTATATTATCACATTCATGAATGGATACATTGAATGGAATTGCCAGAATACCTGCGGCTATGGGGCCAGCAAAAGGAAGCACTGTGTCATTGGTTGTGGTGGTAGTTGGGGGTATAGGCAGTGGATGAAGGAGCTCTGTGCTTGGACCTGGTCTGTTGTCACCTAAGCAATAACATAATTCTTCTGAACTTCCATCGTTCTCATCTGTTAAAAGCAGAAGATACTGATACCAATAATCTTACAGGGTTTTGGTAAAGATCAGATAAGTTATTACACATAAAGAAATACATAAACAAAACCTACTTTATAATATTTATATTCATTTTAGTACACTTAAAGAACGTTTCCATGAACAGACATAGAGAATACTTTTTTTATTAACAAGACTACTGATGAAAAATTTTAAAAACCAAAAATAATATTGATTACTCTGAAAAAAAAAAGATTTAAGTAAGGGAATAAATAGCTAAACACACAGAAAGGAAAGCACTGCCTTTAGTTCAGTACAATCCCTCTTGGCTCTGCATTTACCAGTTTCCCTATTAAGAGTGAAAATGACAAGGTAATCCCCCAGCTCACCTAACACATCCTGTATTCCGTCTGCAGTGTTCCTCAGACTTGTCTGATTATAAGAATATAGATTCTTTTTTTCAGTGGACCTGAGGTAGGGCCAGTTAACCTGTATTCTTAACAAACTTTCCAGTTGTTATTTATAATCTAAAAAGTTTCAGAACACTGCCTGAAGCAAAAAGCAAGTCTAGATAGTTCCTCTGAGAGAGGAAAGCATAGGCATGCACAGCTAACTCTATAAGACAGGCAGCTTCCCACGCTGGAGTTTAAGATGTGAGATTCAAGTTCACAGCTGCCATCCTGCTGCTTTATCATTAGCATTTCCAAGTTTCTCCTGCCCAATTAAAGATGAATTGCCACATTGTCCCTTGACAAGCAAAGTGGACAAATATGTGCATAGCTCTTAAACACTTTTTTTAAAGTGAGAACATGAAAACATGTAAAAATATAGAAGAGGTAGGTAATGAAAAGAAATGCATGTCCATTTAATACTGTTAATTTAAATAGGTGAAGAACCAGAAAACCCCTTAGTCATAGTGGACATCTCTTCTGTTGAATGATGGCAAAGTCTTCCTCCTAAGGTGACCTGGCAAGGGGGAGTAATGCTCTCCCATCTGGGAAACTGTAATTGCAGGCTAGCTTCCTGACCCAAGCTGAATCAAGCAGCATTTCCCTTAGATATTTTACTGTGAGACCAAGGAAAGTAGTTGTCAGTGTCTGCTAAGGGAAAAAAACTAAAAGATGTGAGTCTGGAGCTCCAACTTAACATACTTGGATGCCATTTTACAGAGGGAAAAAATGAATGTTTCAAGAGAGAGCAGAAGATAAGAAATTGAAGGATAGTATCTTGGAGTTTTTCCCACCCTCTTCCCATTCACATCTCAGGCATGGCTACAGCTACAATTTCCCCGCATCTTTGTAGAGTGAG
Source organism: Cacajao melanocephalus (assembly GCA_963573385.1). NCBI lineage: Eukaryota > Metazoa > Chordata > Mammalia > Primates > Pitheciidae > Cacajao > Cacajao melanocephalus. The sequence goes on along the minus strand of CAUYLG010034866.1, from coordinate 13,875 downwards.
CAAAAAACAAAACAAAACAAAAAAAAACACTGTTTCTTTTTTCCTAGTTATGTATCTGTCACATGCAACTGGAAGGACACTGATTTGTACAATAAATTGTCACACATTTCAGATGTAAAACAAGTAGCCCCTGAATGATTGCTCTCAAGATTTGGCACTTTTACAACAAAGACAAAGATTTTTTAGGGGAAAAATGGAGTGCTTTTTCACTAGTAATATCTCATGAATGCCAATTTCGGGAAAAAATAAAATGTTTTCTCTTAATTTGAAAAAATATAAAGTTAAAATTAATTGAATAGCACCTACTGTTCTGGCTGGCATTTTTCAATATTGCTATTGCACATGCATGCTATCACAAACCCAGGTCAGTAATAAAAAATTATTTGGAAGAGGTTATAACCTGAAGAAAATGTCAGATCATCCATATCTTTGTAATTTCAGATATGCTTTTAATCTTCGACATGCCTACAAAAATATTTTCCACCCACAATCATTCAGGAGAGCATTTCTGAAGAGATATATTTTATACAGAACTTAAAAGAAAGCCCAGGAATTTTTTGTTCAGAAGACCTGGGAATGCACATAAGATTCATACTAGGTTTTATCTTTATTTCAGGGAAAGTTCATTGTTTAAAGATATGTAGAAGTTTGCAAATGAGCTCTTCCTGAGTAAAAATTTTTGTTGCCTTGGAAGAAATTTTTTCAATATAAAACTATCATATAAAATTCAGTCTCTTAATTAAATTTGCTAAAAAGAACATATAAACAGCATAACTCTATGTCCATTGCATTGATCTACACAGTATCTGTTACAAAAAAAAAATGAAAGAAAAATGACATCAATCTTTTCTGTTTTTATGATCCATTTTGCCACATTTTGAGATATGTCCTTGTATGTCTATTGTCTTCAATAGCCATCTCTGATTCTCTTATGTGTGATTGTTGGTAGAAGAAAGCACAAGACTTTTCCTGATTACAGATAGGAATTAGGAGTTGCAACTCAAATCGGAGATATGCATTGTCTATATGAAAGAAGAGAAATGGAGAAAATACACAGGTTGTTGTTAGTTTATTATGATTTTTTCCTCATAAATTACTAAAGCAGAAAGCAGGCACTTAAAGAAACTGTATCATGAAGGTTTTCTTTAACCTTCAGCATTGACTATTCAGGAAGGGGTGCTAGATGATATACAGACACCTGCAACCAAGATATTACAAGCCATGGGAACAGAGTTAGTTGGAATAAATGAAAACATTTATTTGTAATACATTCAGTTCCCTGGAGAAATTAAAACAATGCATAGTATACAACATTAGCATCTAGAAATTCTTGGTGATGCATAGTTAGAGTTAACAACTGAATAAGTAAAACCAAAAAATTAATTATTCACTAGGCTATTTCAATGATAGTAAAATGAGCTTTCTTGCCCACTACGTGGAAATCATCTATTGATTCTACTTTAAGTTAGGCTGAATTTAATATAAACTTGTACCAAACAATAAGAACTGATGACTTTCATACACTTAAAATGTGCTAGACAATAATTTATTTAATTATCTAAACAACCTCATGAAGAAAACGAGGCATAGAGATTTAAGTAGCTTGGACAATCCCACATAGCTAGTTGTAGTATAGCACAGCCAAGAAAACAACACAGAAATCTGGGTTCAGAGCTCATACTTGTTAATTTACTTAAACCCACCTGGAAAAAAAAGATGTAAGACCACTTAGGAAGACATATGTAACACACAAAGATAATATGAATTCAAGTAGATGAAATGTCCATTTTCAGTAACAATGGGCTAGATATTTTCTATTAAATTTTTTGAAAGTAACTTTTTGAGAGCAACTAGTAAAATCGAGGGAAAAATTTAAAATAATCAGTAGGAAGGCAGCAAAATGCCAATAAAGTGGTGAACACTTATTTCGCCAGTATCTGAGAAAAAAAAAAAGAAGCCCAGAGATGTAAACTTAACTATGAGGTTTTCCTTTACTAGAAGGACTGCCTAAAACTTGGAGAGACTGACAGCCTTGAGCTCAGGACAGGAATGAGAGTCCATGGTGTGTCACATGTGGCGGGTATTGGTAAACACAAAAACGTGGCACCCACAGACCAAGGATGAAGTGAAAGTAGACAGCCCGTTGAAATAATTAATTGGTAGACTATTAAATGGAGGCAGCTCCAGTGCCCTGGTTTCCTGCATAAGCAAACTGAGATCCAACTCAATATAAACAGTCACATTCTAGGTAAGCCAAACTTCATCTTAACCCATCAGAAACTGCCAAACAACCTCTAAGAGGAACTAGGAACTTTTCACTGGGATCATTCAAATAAAGTGTTTCAATAATTAACTGGGAGGCCATTAGGCTGAGACAGCTCTAGTGCCATGGGTGCCGCCACAGGCAAACCAAAACCCAATTCAATGTAAACAGTAAAAGGAAACTGAAGCTTAACCAACCACAGTCAACTGGCCTTTAGTTATATAAGTAGGAACTTTCCATTAGATTATACCCAAATAAGGCAAATGTCTCACTGTAGCCAGTCAAGTAGTTTCTTTACTTTGCTTCTGTGTTCATCCTATGAGACCCCACTGCTCATGCTGCTACAGCAGAGCTCTCTGAACCTCCACTGGTTCTGAGTTATGTCTGATTCATGAACTCTTCTTGGCTCAAATAATTTCTACTATATTTAGCTTGCTTAATTTTTTTTAAGCTACTTTAACTAGTAAAATATTTTCTTTGCCTTGCTTTCACATTCACTCTATGCAAGCTTTCTCATTGTGTCTCTTTGGTGGAGTTCTGAACTGTTTGCAGTCTAGAGCTGCTTGCAGAATATATAAAAAATTGTTACAACTCAGTTATTTTTTAAGCAACTCAATTTAAAAATGAGCCAAGATTTGAATAGATATTTTAACAAGTAAGATATTTAAATAATTATTAGTCTGGGTGGTGGCTTACACCACCCAGTACTTTGAGAAGCCAAGGTGGGCAGGTCACCAGATCAAGAGATCGAGACCATCCTGGCCAACATGCTGAAACCCTGTCTCTACTAAAAATACAAAAATTAGCTGGGCATGGTGGCACACACCTGTAGTACCAGCCACTCAGGAGGCTGAGGCAGGAGAATCACTTGAACCCAAGAGGTGGAGGTTGCAGTGAGTTGAGATCGTGCCACTCACTCCAACCTGGCGAGAGAGTAAGTCTGTCTCAAAAAAAAAATAACAAAAATAACAATAAAAATAAATAATAACACATGAAAAGTTGCTCAACGCATAAAAACTTTTGCATTTACATTGGTAGAAATGCATTTATATTGTATTTACATTGACAAAAATGCCACAATGACTTACCACTTTATACTCACTAAGGTAGATATAATAGAAAAGACAGTTGATAACAAGAGTTGGTGATGATATGGAGAAATTAAGAGCCCTCATACATTACATGTTGGAATGTAAAATGGTGTGACCACTTTGGAAAACAAGCTGGCAGTTCCACAAAAGATTAAAGATAAAATTGCCATATGACTCAACAGTTTTGTAGCAGGAGAAATAAAAATATATTCACACACAAAAAAATGTACGTGAATGCCAGAGCAGCATTATTTGTAATAGCCAAAAGGCCAGTGCCACACAATAGCCAACAGATGAATGGGTAAACAAAATGTGATATACGATAGAATAGTAGTTTGCATACTAATAAATTCACTAACATGGATGAATTTCAAAAACACTACACTAAATAAAAGAAGTCACAAGATCATACATATATTATCACATTTACATGAAATGGCCACATTTATTAAATCTATGCAGAGGAAATTGATTAGGGCTACATAGGCTTGAAGGTTGAGGAAAAATTGAGAGTGAGCACTAAGGAGTATAAAGTTTCCTCAAGGATTAATAAAATGTTTTAAATTTAGATTATGATGATAGTTATACACTATGTTAATATGCTAAATAAACATTGAATTGTACACTTTAAACGAGAACTTTAAATCATGCAAATTACATTCCCAATTCAAAAAAAAAAGAAATTATACAATTGACAAACTAAAATTAAATTTTTAATTTAAAATGTTCCACAAAGCAAACATCAGGTTTTAATGGCTTTACTGGTGGTGAATTATGCCCAATGTTTAAGGAAGAAATAATATCTATCCTACCTAAATCCTTTCAGAAAACATAGTAAAAGAAATGTGGAAGGTAATCCTTTCAGTATTTCTTAGTGAAGCATCCCAGCCTTCTGAGCAACAGAATTTTGACAAGGTACAAAGACTGAGAATACCCACTTTTGTTCCATAGACCTATTAGTTCTTCAGATTTTAAAAGTATTAGACCCAGAGAAAAGATTTACATTTCAGAGAGGAAAGAAGCACTGGGTCATTTGTTTACATTCTGAAGAGTTGTAAACTTGGGACCTCCTTCTTATTCATTTCTCAGAGATTTGTTTATATCACAAAGATTCATTTTCTCCACTTTCTCTAGGTTTGTCTTGTGTCGCAGGAGACACAGGTGGCAACTGGGCTGTTTGTAGTTCATATAAATTCCCAGATTTATAATTTATGAGCTCTTCTCTTATAGTGCCAATATTCCATTTCTTTTCTGTACAAATATTCCAAAACATGCAAGCCCAATTATCTGTTGTAAATAATAGATTGGTCCTTATCCAGAAACCTCACCTTTGCTTTCAGAACAGTATAAATATCTACATATGTTAAATATTTACCAAGAATGCTTGTTGAATCATTTTGTGATGCAAGTATTACTCTGACACCAAACAAAGATGTTACAAGAAAAGAAACTACAGATCAATATCTTCCACTGAACAATGAACACAAAATTTTTTAAATTTTGTTAAAAACACAATTTTTAAAATTTTTTTTAAACGTAAGCAGATCAAATTTAGTAATATATGACAAGAATGTGCCATGAACAAATACTATCTATTTCAATAGTGCAAGTTCATTTTAACCTTCAAAAAATCAGTGTACTTCAGCATATTAGCTAAATAAAGTATAAAACGCATACAGTCATCTCATAGGTGAGCATTTGCCAAAAATAAATTTGACAAAAATCTAGACATGCACATTAAAACTATAAAGCATGACCAAGAGAAATTATTAAAGACAAGTAAATTGAGAGCTATATTATATTCATGGATTGGAAGACTCAATACCATTAACATGTCCATTTTCCACATAACAGTTCATAGATTGAACTCAGTCACAATCAAAATACCACCCATCTTGTCATTGTAAAATGTATATAAACATGCAAAGAACCTGGACTAGCCAAATAAATTTGACTAAGTAAAACAAAGTTAGGGAAGATACACTAACCTATTTTAAGATTTGCTAATCAAGACTGTGATATTAGCAAAAGTACAGGCATAGATAGCAGTGCAACAAAATAGAGAAGCCTGTACTAATCACAGTTTGAGGATCAATTGACTCTTTTAAAAGATGCCAATGTAATTCCATGGTGAATGAATGGTTTTTCAACAAATTCCACTAAACTGACTACTTATTAATATGGAAAAAATGAGCCTTAAATCTTGTTTCACACCATATACCAAAAAATAAATTGAAATGCATCCTAGCCCTAATGTACAAACTAAAAGCTATGAAACTTCTAGAAAAAATACAGAAGAAAATCTTTTGACCTTGACATAGGAAAACTTTTTATAGACAGGACATCAAACCTATAAACCATAAGCAAAGTAAAAAAAATAGCAAAAGAGACCTTTATCATAATTTTATTTCTGTTTGAAGATACCTTTATGGAAAGGAAAAGCCAAGCCCCATACTGAAAGTATTTGTACTACATATTAACTGGAAGATGACAAATACGCAAATTAAAATATTGACAAAAATTTGAGCAGACACTTTAAAAAGGAAGATAAAATATGAAGAGTCAGGACATGCAAAAGATATTTAATATCATTAGTCATTAGAGAAACACAAATTGAAATTATGAGATACTACTACGTGTTTAATGGCTAAAATAATACGATAAAGACAGATAATACTACATGGTAATAGGATGCAAAAGAACCAGCACTCTCGTACATCACTGCTGTGAAGGTAAAATTGCACAACCCATTTGGAAAAATCTTTGACAGTTTATTATGCAGTAAACATACACTGACCATACAGCCTTTCCATTTCATTTCCAGGCTATTACCTAACAGGAATGAGAACTTACATGCATGGAAAGATGGGGCTACTTGGAGAAACTGTGTTCTAGTAGCCAATAACTGAAAATAACCTAAATGTTCAACAACAGATGAATGAATTTTTAAACAAATTATAGTATATCCATAACCTATACCTCCAATAAAAAGGAAAGAATTACTACATATGTAACACAGTGAATATAAAAAACATTATTTGAATGTTTTTTCCATTTGCGTTCTTTCTTATTTCCTTAAGCAGTGGTTTGTAGTTCTCCTTGAAGAGGTCTTTCACATCCTTTGTAATTTGTATTTCTTGGTATTTTATTCTCTTTGTTGCAATTGTGAAGAGGAGTTCACTCATGATTTGGCTCTCTGTTATTGATGTATAGGAATGCCGAGACTTTGCTGAAGTTGCTGAGACTTTGCTTGAGGAGATTTTGGGCTAAGACAATAGCATTTTCTAAATATACAATCATGTAATCTGCAAACAAACAATTTGACTTTCTCTCTTCCTATTTGAATATCCTTTATTTCTTTCTCTTGCCTGATTGCTCTGGCCAGAACTTCCAATACTATGCTGAATAGGGGTAGTAAGAGAGGCATACTTGTCTTGTGCCAGTTTTCAAAGAGAATGCTTCCAGCTTTTGCCCAGTATGATATTAGCTGTGGATTTGTCACAAATAGCTCTTGTTTTATTGAGATATGTTTCATCAATACCGAGTTTATTGAGAGTTTTTAGCATGAAGCGGTGTTGAATATTATCGAAGACCTTTTCTGTATCTATTGAGATAATCATGTGGTTTTTGTCATTGGTTCTGCTTATATGATGGATTATGTTTATTGATTTGCTTATGTGGAACCAGCTCTGCATCCCAGGGATAAAGCCAACTTCATTGTGGTGGATAAACTTTTTGATGTGCTGCTGCATTCAGTTTGCCAGTATTTTATTGAGGATTTTCACATCGATGTTCATCAGGGATATTGGCTGGAAATTTTTTTTTGTCGTGTCTCTGCCAAGTTTTGGTATCAAGATAATTCTGGCCTTATAAAATGAATTAGGGCAGAGTCCTTCTTTTTTATTGTTTGGAATAGTTCCAGAAAAAATAGTACAAGCTCCTCTTTTTATCTCTGGTAGAATTTGGCTGTGGATCTGCCTGGTCCTGGGTGTTTTTTGTTTGGTAGGTTATTAATTACCATCTCAATTTCAGAACTTGTAATTGGCATGGATAGGAAGAATCAATATTGTGAAATGGCCATGCTTCCCAAAGTGATTTATAGATTCAGTGCTATCCCCATTAAGCTACCATTGACTTTCTTCACAGAATTAGATAAAAACTACTTTAAATTTCATAGGAAACCAAAAAAGAGCCCGTATAGCCAGAAAATCTGACACAGAAAGAACAAAGCTGGAGGCATCATGCTACCTGACTTCAAACTATACTGCAAAGCTACAGTAACCAAAACATCATGATACTGGTACCAAAACATATGTATGTGTGTGTATATATATGTGCGTGTATATATATGCACCAATGGAACAGATCAGAAGCCTCAGAAATAATGCCACACATCTATAATTATCTGATCTTTGACAAACCTGACAAAAACAAACAATGGGGAAATGATTCCCTATTTAACAAATGGTGTTGAGAAAACTGGCTAGTCATATGCAGAAAACTAGAACTTTACCCCTTCCTTACACCTTATACAAAAATTAATGCCAGATGGATTAAAGATTTAAACCTAAGACCTAACATAATAAAAACCCTTGAAGAAAACCTACACAATACCATAAAGGACATAGGCATGGGCAAAGACTTCATGGCTAGAACACCAAAAGCAATGATAGCAAAAGTCAAAATAGAATCTAATTAAACTAAAAAGCTTCTGCACCGCAAAAGAAACTATCATCAGAATGAACAGGGAACCTATAGAATGGAAGAAAATCTTTGCAATCTATTCATCTGACAAAGGGCCAATATCCAGAATCTACAAGGAACTTAAACAAATTTACAAGAAAAAAACAACCCCATCAAAAAGTGAGCGAAGGATATGAACAGACAGTTCTCAAAAGAAGACAGTTATGCAGCCAACTAACATAGGAAAAACAGCTCATCGTCACTGATCATTAGAGAAATGCAAATCAAAACCACAATGAGGTACCTTCTCACGCTAGTTAGAATGGCGATCATTTAAAAGTCAGGATGTGGAGAAACAGAAATGATTTTGTACTGTTTGTAGGAGTGTAAATTAGTTCAACCATTGTGGAAGACAGTGTGGTGATTCCTCAAAAATCTAGAACCAGAAATACCATTTGACCCAGCAATCCCATTGCTGGTTATATACCCAAAGTATTATAAATCATTCTACTATAAAGACACGTGCACATGTATGTGTATTGCAGCACTATTCACAATTGCAAAGACTTGAACCAACCCAAATGCCCATCAGTTATAGACTGGATAAAGAAAATGTGGCACATATACACTGTGAGATACTATGCAGTCATAAAAAAGGATGAGTCCATGTCCTTTGCAGGGACATGGATGATGCTGGAAACCATCATTCTCAGCAAACCAACACAAGAACAGAAAACCAAATACTACATGTTCTCACTCATAAGTAGGAGTTGAACAATGAGAACACATGGATTCATGGAGGGGATCATTATACACTGCGGGGGGGGGGGTGTGGGGCTAGGGGAGGGATACCATTAGAAGAAATACCTAATGTAGATGACGGGTTGATGGGTGCAGCAAACCACTATGGCACATGGATACCTATGTAACAAACCTGCATGTTCTGCAATGTATCACAGAACTTAAAGTATAATAATAATTTTTTAAAAAACACTGTGAGCAAAAGAAGCCAGGCACAAAAGATGATGTAATATGTTAATCTATTTATATGAACCTCAATTTTAATTCTAGTCTACAGTAGAAAAGCATATCAGTGGTTGTCTGGGTCCAGAAATTGGTGGTGGAGATAGAACATAAAGGGGTACAAGAGAAAATTATGTGATTGTAGATGTGCAACCTTATTTCTGGGTTATCTATTCAGTTTTATTGGTCTATGTGTCTGTTCCATGTGTCTGTTTTTGTGCTAGTACCATGCTGTTTTGGTTATGTAGCCCTTTAGCATAGTTTGAAGTCAAGTGGCATGATGCCTTCAGCTTTGTTTTTTTGCTTGCAATTGCCTTGGCTATTCATTCTGTTTTTTGGTTCAATGTGAATTTTAAAATAGTCTTTTCTAGTTCTGTAAAGAATCTAAATGGCAATTTAATAGGAATTCCATTAAATTTATAAAGTACTTTGGCCAGTGTGGTAATTTTTATGTTATTGATTCTTCCTATCCATAAGCATGGAATATTTTTCCATTTCTTTATGTCAACTCTGATTTCTTAGAGCAGTGTTTTGCACTTCTTGTAGAGATATTTATCTACCTGGTTAGCTATATTCCTATTTTATTATTTTTATAGCAATTACGAATGGGATTATATTCCTTATTTAACTTTTGACTTGCCTCTTGTTGGTGTATAGGAATATTAATGATTTTTGTGCAGTGATTTTGTATCCTGAAACTTTGCTTAAGTTGTTTATCAGCTTAAGAAGCTTTTGGGCTGACACTGAGGGTTTTCTAAGTATCTGACAAAGGTCTAATATCCAGCATCTATAAGCAACTTAAACAAGAAAAAAACAATGCCATTAAACTGGGCAAAGGACATGAGAAGATACTTTTCAAAAGAAGACATACATGCAGCCAACAATCATATGAAAAAAAGCTAAACATCACTCATCATTAGAGAAATGCAAATTAAAAATCACAATGATATATCTCATACCAGTCAGAACGGCTACTAGTAAAAAGTCAAAGAATAACTGATGCTGGCAAGGTTATGGAGAAAAAGGAATGCTTATACACTGTTGGTGGGAGTGTATGTTAGTTCAACCATTGTGGAAGACACTATGGTGATTCCTCAAAGATTTAGAACCAGAAATACTGTTCAACCCAGCAATTGCATGACTGCGTATATACCCAAAGGAATATAAATCATTCTATTATAAAGTCACATGCACACATGTGTTCGTTGCAGCACTATTCACATTAGCAAAGACATGGAGTAAACCTAAATGTCCATCAGTGATAGACTAGATAAAGAAAATGTGGTACACATCCACCATGAAATACTCTGAGGCTATAAAAACCAATAAGATCATGTCTTTTGCAGGCACATGAATCGGGTGGAGGACATTAACCTTAGCAAACTAACACAGGAACAGGAGAACAAATACCACATGGTCTTATTTATAAGTGGGAGCTAAATGATGAGAATACATGGACACATAAAGGAAAACAAAACACATGGGGGCATATTTGAGGGTGGGAGGATGGAAGGTGGGAGAAGGGAGAGGATCAGGAAAAATAACTAATGGATACTAGGCTTAATACCCAGTAATGAAACAATCTGTGCGCCAGACTTCTACAACACAAGTTTACCTATAATAACAAACCTTTACAGGTACTCTTGAACTTAAAAGTGTTTTGTTTTTTTTAAAGTACAAAAGAATTTTATGAGGTCATGTAAATTTACAAATTGTAAAAAATGAGACTCTGAGAGCCTGGGTTGGTTTGAATAGAAATATCTAATGGACACTGTATAAGAAACAAATGAAAATTTTGGAGTTGACTTGGGAGAACTACTAATGAGAGAGGATAAAGAAGAAGGACGAGGTGGAGGGGAGGAAAATAAGTGTGGAGGGGAGGAAAACACAGATGATGTTTATGATCAAATTGTCTAAGAGTTAAATTGTTGTCTTCCCTGTGAGATAAAACTCCATCCTGCCAAAATTTCATAAAGTCTAGGATATACCAATGGCTTGTATGAGATTCCATTCCATACCTGAATCTGTGAGAAGCTAAAAGAAGGGAATCCCTTGTAAGTTAAAAGCTACTGATGGTGACAGTACTGTAGAAACAGGTTCTTGAAATGAAAATAATCATGAGAATTTAAATCACTGGGAATTTAAAAAAAGAGGCATGAGAAAAACAGCAAGCCTGAGCTGTTCATTGGGTCACAGTTACTTTCCACACCAACCAGCATGGCATCTAGAACATCAGAGATACTCAATAATATGTGCTGAATAAATTGATAAATTAAAAATGTTGATGTCTATAGGATTCAAAGCATTAAGCAAAATCATTTTGCAACTGTCAAATGTATTTCTATTAATTCTTCATTGATTGCTCTTTATATCATATTGTGTTGAATTATTAATCTAAAATATCTGCATTTTTTTTCCATTCTATGCAGCTTTGGGTTTTTTGAACAATTTATTCCCTCATCATATAATGCAGAACTGATTTAGTGAAAAATTGATCATCTACCTTTGGTGAGGTGGCAGCCCTGTCTCTCTCTTGCTTTCAGACACGAAGCTACACTCCTCTCAGTGAAATGTATGCAAGAAAATGTCATGTTTAACATCAATACATTGCATGAGAGATTATGGTCAGAAGTTAAGTCAGTGCTTATTTTAAGAGATCATAACCTTAAGGTTAATTGTGCATCTTGCATCTAATCTAATATCAATTTATCAATGGATAATTAGGAGCATGGGAAGGTAAAGACTTTTTTCTTTATGGTCCTTTTGAGCCAGGATGAAGGAAAATAATTCCTCAATTTCCCACAATCTCACATCCTGAAGATAGGGGTCACAGGTCCAGCTTTTAGTCAGTTACATTAGATGGTGATTTTAGGTCACCACCCAATGAACTGATTCTTATTCACCTGAAAACTGAAAAAAGAACTGGTAAGTGTTGAGCAGTTGGGTGGGTAGGTCTTGTAAAGCTACTGATTGGTCAGGACCATTACATATAATTTTAGTAGCTTATTATGATTTAAAACAAGAACTTGATAATGAAAGTGTTTTTTAAAATTAGTATAGGTTTTAGGGAGTAGCTGATGCTGAGAATATGTGCACTTTAATTGAACAAATTGTAATATAGAAAGAGATGCTCGTTACTTGCATAGAAATAGGAATGTGTGCTCATTTAGTAAAGAAGCTAAAAAAAAGTGAAGTAGGGACTCCCGTTGGGAAATCAGTGCTAGCAAACATTAATTCACACCTGTTAACTGGAGTGCATTGGCCTGGAGACAGCACCAGGTGTGCCTTTACTCACTGCTTGAAGTAATTGAAATAGATTGCTCTGTATCCTTAAGCAGTTTGGGCTTAAATTGACCCTTTGAAAATCATTTTAGTTTTTCGTTTTTCCCCTTATTTTGTAAAGTCTGCACATTTTCAGTAATAGAGTACTTTTATTCCAAAGATATTGAAATATGAGAACTGCACATTTGCTTGTGGTATTTATGAAGCTATTTTGTTGAAAAAAAATCAAGTTGAACAACTAAAACTGTGTTTCCATAGGAGCTTATTTGATTACATCAGAGTCAATTCTAAATTGTGAGGCAATGAGAAAATTAATTTGCATTTATCTTCAAAGCAGTCTGACTTAATGCAATAGAAACTGAGTAGTAAATATGATAGCTAAGAATATTAATTACTTTGTTTCTAGGGGACCATTTCACCACTATAGCATAACACTGAAAGATACTCGATAATATCTGTTAGTTTGAAATATAACGTATCATTGGAATGGGGAAAGGAATAAGAGATTTAGAGATGGATATAAAAGTAAAAGCAGTAGGAAAAATAAATGAATCAAAATTGAAGAGATGATTTCATATTTTATTACTAATTAAACACTTCTTTTATTCTGGGTCCTACAGTAAACATGTAACTAAGTAGAAAAAAAAAGTTCTTGTTACTATTACATCAAGATTCTTCTTGAGTATCCAAGGGGTGAATGTGTGGAGATGAGTGGCTTTTAATATTTAATCCAGCCTGAAATGCATCATTTTGGTTAAGTATACTTTGGAATTCAGCTTATTCGGTTAAACCAGCCATGTTTCTAAAGGAAGATGACGGTTAAAATTTTATTTTTCAGAAAAAAGTTAAAAATTACTATTTTGAGTTTGTTAAAACCTCTTGTTCTATTCCTGTCTACTGTGTTTTAAAAAAATATATAGAAACTTTTGTAAGTATGCATTATTTCCATTGAATAACATTAATATCAATCCAAATGATATCAAAACAAGAATTATGAACATGTGTCATACCAATTAAATACTATTTTATAGGGTCTTTATTCAAATGGTGCATGTAGGCATTTAACATACTTATCATTTATTTCACATTTTCTGTTAAGTTGTAATTGGAGAAAATGAAGAGTTATGAATATAATAGTGATTCTATATGTTATCTAAATACACACTTTTAATGAATGATTTGTACAGATTTTGTAATTATTTTTCTTTTTCTCTAAGATGTTTCATTTATATCATATATATAAAAGTTATATTCCAGTATATATATATGTATATATATAATATTTTCTTTTTTTTTGCAATGCAGTTTATTTTTTTTTATTATTTTTTTTTTTTGAAAGAAAGAAAAAGAGAGGAAAGAGAGTGAGAGTGAAAGAAAGAAAGAAAAAGAATGTATGAGAGAAAGAAAGAAGAAGAAAAAGAGGGAGAGAGAACAGGATTCTTGTTCTACTGCCCAGGCTAGAATGCAGTCTAAAAATGGGTATTAAAAACCTCTATTATGCCAATAATTGTGTTTAACAATGGAGACAGGAAG
>CAUYLG010034865.1:0-11377 GCA_963573385.1 Cacajao melanocephalus | reverse complement strand
CTCCCCAACTCCCCTGTTGTCCCTCCCCTATTTCCCCCCAACAGACCCCAGTGTGTGATGCTCCCTTCCCTGTGTCCATGTGTTCTCATTGTTCAACACCCACCTATGAGTGAGAACAGGTGGTGTTTGATTTTCTGTTCTTGCGTCAGTTTGCTGAGAATGATGGTTTCCAGGTTCATCCATGTCCCTACAAAGGACAAGAATTCATCATTTTTTATGGCTGCATAGTATTCCATGGTGTATATGTGCCACATTTTCCCTGTCCAGTCTATCACCGATGGGCATTTGGGTTGGTTCCAGGTCTTTGATACTGTAAATAGTGCCGCAATGAACATTTGTGTGCATGTGTCCTTATAGTAGAACGATTTATAATCCTTTGGATATATACCCAGTAATGGGATTGCTGGGTCAAATGGAATTACTATTTCTAGGTCCTTGAGGAATCTCCACACTGTCTTCTACAATAGTTGAACTAATTTACACTCCTACCAATGGTGTAAAAATGTCCCTATTTCTCAACATCCTCTCCAGCATCTGTTGTCTCCAGATTTTTTAATGATTGCCATTCTAACTGGTGTGAGATGGTATCTCAATGTAGTTTTGATTTGCATTTCTCTAATGACCAGTGATGATGAGCATTTTTTCATATATTTGTTAGCCTCATATATGTCATATATGTTTTCTTTTGTAAAGCATCTGTTCATATCCTTCGCCCAAATAACAGCTGGCTCAGTAAAACCTCGTTCATCTCCTCCTTGTTAGATCTGATGTTTTCCATCCTCTGTTTACATGATTCTGTTTCGTCTATACTGCAGTCAATCTTAACATGACTGTCTAGCACAATCACCTGTGGAGATTTAAAAATTACTGATCTTGAGTCCAAAACCTCCCCCATCCTGAGAATTTGATTTCATTAGTCTAAGGTGAAACTGATATGAGGAATTTTAAAAGATCCACCTGTAAATCTCATATTTCACCAAGGTTTAAATCCACTGCTCAGAAACATCAGCTCTCAAAACGTGGTCTCTGCAGCTCCAACATTCCTTGGATATTAATCAGAAATGCAAATTCTGACCTGGCACAGAGGCTCATGCCTGTAATACCAGCATTTTGGGAAGCCAAGGTGGGAGGATCACTTGAGCCTAAGAGTTTGAGAGCAGCTTGGGCAACATGGGGAAACCCCGTCTCTACAAAAATTTCTGGTGAGGTGGTGTGCCTGTAGTCCCCAGCTATCAGGAGGCTGAAGTGGGAGGATCACTTGAGCCCTGGAGGCTGAGGCTTATGAGGCTACATTGGGTTTTGGGTCAAGCCACTGCACTCCGGCATGAGCTGCACTCCAGCTTAGGCAACAGAGGGAAAACCTCAAAAAAAATTTTTTTTAAATGCAAATTCTCATGCCTCACCCTAGACCTACAAAGTCAGAAACTCTAAGAATACGGCCTGTATTCTACCTTTTATCAAGCTCTCTAGAGGATTCTAGAGCATGTGAATGTTCCAGCGTTGGGGTAAGACTGAAAATTCAATTTGCATTTCTAATCAAGTCCGATGTGATATTGATTCTACCTCTGTGAACTACTATGAAAACTGCTACGAGAACTACTGCCTCATCCCAACTCCCATCTGATTACTTCATGATACATCTGCTCACACTTGATGGAAAAGATTATTCAGGGAAAAAAATGTAACATCTGCATCTGACAGATTTGGCTAATACAGAAAATCAATACTTTATTCTTCATGACCTGTTCTTATCTGATGGTTTACTGTATTATAGGGGTAGGTAGTTTTAGAGTAGAAATCAAGTTTAAATTTATCTCCTACTAGCACAGATATTTCATTTGGAATATAAATTGGTTTAGTTGTTAGTCTCTTGCAGGCAGGAATAAATATCCAGGTATTGGAGCCACAGAAAACGCACCTGACTCAGAGCCAGCTTTTGTGTTTGGCTTGAAGGTAACTCCCAAACTTTGCCAGACATACTGGCCACCTGTGAAATATTTGATTGGTCTGCTGATCCAGCTGCAATCTCTGTATGCTATAAATTCCAGCTCTCCAGTGGGAAGATAGAGGGTGTCCAGCAGGATGGTAGTCTGATATGGGCCAAGTCAGCAGAAGAGAGTTGACTCAGGTTTGGTTGGCACAAATAACTCAATTTGCCTCTATTTCCTGGACAACCAAAGCACACATTCTACTTCTAACTTACAGTAGTTCATGGTATAGTAAGGTCCCTTTGTTCATGTGAAACCAGGTCACACTGCTGGCATAACTGACTCACATAAAATGTCTTAGACTAATAAACCACAATTAGTTTCCATTTTATACTTCTAGCATCTGGCTTCTTTAGGAGTACACATCTGCAGAATTTGACAGTACCTTCTTTTTGTCCAAAAAAAGTCACATGACTTTTCATTTGTCTCACAGATTGTGGGACTAAAAATAAGGCCAAGAGAGAATTTATGATAGGGTTCTTATATCAGTTAAGAAAAACGATAGGGTTCTGATATCAGTTAAGAAGAATGATAGGGTTTTGATATCAGTTAAGAAAAACAGACACAACTTAAAAAAATAGAAACTCAAAGAATTTTAGTTAAGTAAATAATCATAGATGTCAACCAGCCCAGGGAATATGAAACATGTCTGATCATCAGAATTACCCAGGAGGTATAAAAGTAGAGATACCGGGACCCATCTAGAGATTTTTCTTTGGGTGGGGCTGGAATGGGAGCCAAGTGATTCTGATAAATTTCTTAAACCTCTCCACTCCCTGCTATCCCACTACCACTTCATGATACACTGGCTTAGACCAGCCTTCTCTAAAGGCTGACTGATGTTTTCTTAAAAAAAAAAGAAAATCATTTTTTAAAAATCATATTCAAATGGTCTCTTAAAAAGATAACAATTCTGGATTTAAAAAAAGTTAATTGATGAATTCATATGAGACTTTGATTCTAGTCCTGTCTCAGACACTATCTACATGACTTGCTTTAAGACACATTTTAACTCAGAATTTTCTCTAGTAAAATAGTAATAATAGTAATTCCATAGAGTCAATGTAAGGATACAATGAGACAAAGAGGATTAAAATATTTTGAAAATAATAAAGCACAACATACATTTTTGGTATTTATTAGTAATAGCAGTATAAAATAACATTTACTAAGCTTAAAGGATGAGATTCACATTGCTTATGTTGTGAGATATTAAAAGAAACTGATTTTAGGAATCTTGATTTAGGGCAGTGCAGAAATCAAATTTATATGAAACAAATGATGAAACACAGCACATATTTGGCTAACCAGCAGTGGTACATAAATATTATGTGATTGCTTATTAATTCAATAAATATGTATATTAAGCTGCTATTTTGTGCCAGGCATCTGCTGAAATTACCAATTCTTGACAGAACAAGTTTTGACATTTGCCATTTATTAGCAAAGGAACAACTGAAAACCTGACTAAAAACTTCTATTTGACTTGGGCTTTTTAAGGGAGAAATTTCAAATAGTTTAACACGACATATAAAGAACTTAACAACATGGGTTCTACCTTTTTTCAAATGTCATGTATAGGACATGCACAAGACATACTGACTTTTTAATCTTTAAATTGGATAAGGCATCCTTTCAGGATTTTGATCATTTGTGTCATATTGTTGGAAAGAAAATTACTATGAATTTCTCTACAGAGAGATGTCAAACTTTGGTTTTAGGTTCTAGGAAAACAATATGTTTATTGGAGATGGAGTTTAAGTTTGAGGATCCTTCAGGGCAGCTCCTGAACCCTAATAATCAACTGGGGAAGCAAGTCAAAGCCAAGCCACTCTCATACCCAACTCAAGTGCAAATGTCCCTCTGAAGGCATCCCTCTGAGGCTTCCCTCTGAAGACAGAGCTTGTCTTCCCAAAAGCCCCTATTGATATTGCCATTACAGCAAATATAATATGTTTAATAACATCTGTTCACATTTCTCCTCTTTTTGAACCATAAGTTCAAAGGCAAGATCTCATGTAATCATTTCTCTGTCATAAATACTGATTGCTATCCTTCGCACACAGTAAGTCCTAAATAAATATGTGAGAAGGAAAGGAAAAAAAAAGAATGAAAAGAAGGAAAGAAAACAGACTTAGCTGTTAGCCAGATGCCCACTTGTAATTTACATTATGGATTTTGTAACAGTTAACCAGGTGTTCCAAATGATGAGGCTATGAAAACAAAATGTGTTTAGAGATAAACAGACATTTCTTCAGATAATTAAAAAGTAAAAAAAAAGGTGACGTCAAGTGCCACACTGTGTTTGAGGTCAGCATTGCCAGCTCCTTGGGCAGGCAGCCAAAGAGGAACAGGGAATTGGGAGAGGCTCTGCTGGCCTCCAGGTGTGTTTATACCCATTAAAACTATGGCACTGATGGTACACAGGAGAGACAGCCAAACCAGGAGAAGCTTCTAAATCTAGTCCTGGGAATATCTAAAAGAAAACTGTGGCACTGATTCTGGAAGATAGTGGATGGAAAATGCTAGTAGATGCTTCAAGTTTCCTTACTGAGAACAATGGAAAGTCTGTTTGGAAACCGAGCATCTTTGGAGGTTGTCCTTCCACTGGATGGTTTGCTTATGTCAAAGAATTTGAGTTGCTGAGATATTCAAGGCTTTTTCCCAACATGACCACTCTCTTAGCATCATGTTGAGATCAAATTAAAAACAGAGTTGTCTGTAGACAAGGTTACAATGGAGTTTCTCTCTTGCAATTCATGTTCCACCATTATCTTCAAAACAATTTCAGTCCAGAGGTTCCTGCTGGTCTACTGGTAGCTGTGCTGGTGGCTGTTCACCTACTTAAAAAAATAAAGACCTATTATCTTTAGTAACACATATTACTACTAGCAAAAACTTCCTGCTAGTACATACATACATGCAGCAAATTAAATACAGTGTAGGGTCATACAATATTCATTTCTTAAACAAATGTGTATTAACAACGTATTTTGTCTCAGGCATTATTCTATGACCTTTGTGTGTAGCTGTGAACCAGATAGAAGTAGTACCCATCTTAATAAAGCTTACATACTCATGGCATAGATAGACTGTAAATAGATAACTGTAAGAAAGGAAGACAGGCTAACTTCACAGTAAGTGACTAGGCAACTTTTGATAGTGTAGTCATTCAGAGTACCTCTCTGAAAGAGTAAAATGGAATATTTGAACTGAAGCCTGAAGAATAAGAAGGTGCTAAATATGCAAAGACCCGAGTGATCCACATAGAGAGAACATCAAGAACAAAGTTCCTGAGGCAGGAACAAGTTCTACATGTTGAGATGACAGGACCTGAGGCAGGAACAAGCTCTACCTGTCAAGGAAGGTGGAGAAAGGTACAATGGAAGAGTGCCAAGTAGGGCCTTTCCAGATAGACATAAAAATTTGGAATTCTTTTTAAGTCAATGGGGAGGTTTGGAAAATTTTAAGCAAAGTAATGATATAAAATAATTTATGTCAATGAACTTCACTTTGCCTGAAAGAAAAAATGAAAATTAATTGTTGCCAACAGGGAACAGAGAATGTTTCCCGCTGGAAGGGTTTTGAATTGTATCTTAAAGAAAGTGTAAGGGTACAGAAGATGAATAAAAAGGAGAAAAGGCCTTTTAACTTTTAAGATACCTTAAAGCAAAGCAACAAATTATCCGGGTGCATAGATGTGTAATGTGAGTGGGATGTTTATGTCAGAAGTGGCCACACACACAAAAAATGTAGGTTTAGGTAATATAAAACTACTTACAAATATTTAGTCCTTGCAATGTACCAGGCATTGTGCATCACCATTAACTTTGATTGACTGCCAACCCACTGTATTTTCTGAGTATATTTATCCTTTCATTCCCTAAGTATTTTATCTCTCTTCAAGCCTCAGACATTTAACACATCCTTTCCCCTTATATTCTTACATTCTTATATTAATAGGAAAATAGAAGCAATCAGAAGTAGAATTAATTTTACTTCCACCATATCTACTAATGTCCTTCCGCTTACCTCTCCATGTTCTATCTTTAACATTTATTTTTAAGTTCAGGGGTACACATGCAGGTTTGTTATATAGGTAAACTCATGTCATGGGGGTTTGTTTTACAGATTATTTCATCACCCAGGTGGTAAGCCTAGTACTCATTAGTTATTTTTTCTGATCTTCTAGATCATCCACCTTCAGGTAGGTCCTATTATCTATTGTTGCCCTCCATGTGTCTATGTACTCTCATCATTTAGCTCCCACTTATAACTGAGAACATGCTGCATTTGGTTTTCTGTTTCTGCATTAGTTTGCTAAGGATAATGGCTATCCATGTTCATGCAAAGGACATAATCTCATTCTTTTTTTCTATCAGATTTGCTTTATCCAGTCTAATATTGGTGGACATTTGAATTTATTCCATTCACTATTGTGAATGACACTGCAGTGAAAATATGTGTGAATGTGTCTTTGTAGTAGAATGATATATTCCTTTGGGTATACAAAGTTAAGAGATTGCTAAGTTGAATAGTTTTTCTGTTTTTAGGTCTTTGAGAAATTGCCACACTGTCTTCCATAATTGTTGAACTAATTTACACTCTCCCCAACAGTGTATAAGGATTCGTTTTTCTCTACAACCTTTCCAGCATCTGTTATTTTTTTGACTTTTTAATAGTAGTCATTCTAACTGGTGTGAGATCGTATTTCATTGTGGTTTTGATTTTCATTTCTCCCATGATCTGTGATGTTGAGCTTTTTTTCAAATGCTTGTTGGAAGTGTATGTCTTCTTTTGAAAAGTGTCTGTTCATGTCATTTGCCCATGTTTTAATAGGGTCTTTTTTTTGTTTTGTTTTAAATTTATGTTCCTTATAGATGCTGAATATTACACCTTTGACAGATGCATAGTTGAAAAAATTTTTCCCATTCTGTAGGTTGTCTGTTTATTCTGTTGATAGTTTATTTTGCTGTGCAAAACTCTTAGTTTAATTAAAACGTGTTTGATAATTTTTGCTTTTGCTACAGTTGCTTTTGGCATTTGCATCGCAACATCTTTGTCCATTCCCATGTCCAAAATCGTATTACCTATGTTGTCTTTCAGAGTTTTTACAGTTTGGGATTTTACATTTGAGTCTTCAATCTATCTTGATTTGATGTTTGTATATGGTGTAAGGAAGGGGTCTAGTTTCAATCCTCTGAATATGACTAGCCAGTTATCTCAGCCCCATTTATTGAATAGAAAGTCCTTGTCTCAATGCTTATTTTTGTCAGCATTGTTGAAGATTAAATGGTTGTAGGTGTGCAGACTGATTTCTGGGCTGTATATTCTGTTCCAATGGTCTATGTGTCTGTTTTTGTATCATTATCATGATGTGTTGGTTACAGTAGCCCTATAGTATTCTTAGAAATTGGGTAACATAACACCTCCAGCCTTGTTCTTTTTGCTTAGTATTGCCTTAGCTATTCAGGCTCTTTTTTGGTTCCATATGAATGTTAAAATAGTTTTTTCTAGTTCTGTGAAGAGTGTCACTGGTAATTTGATAGAAATAGCATTGAATCTATAAATTGCTTTGGACAGTATAGCCATTTCAACAATATTGATTCTTCCTATCCATTAACATGGAATGTTTTTCCATTTGCTTTTGTCATCTTTGATTTCTTTGAGCAGTGTTTTGTCAATCTTATTGTAAAGAGCATTTCCCTCCCTGATTAGCTGTATTCTTAGGTATTTTATTTCTTTTGTGGCAATTGTGAATAGGATTGCATTGCTGATTTGGCTCTTGCCTTTTATCTTGTTGGTGTATAGAAATGCTAGTGATTTTTGTACATTGACTTTTTTTATCCTGAGTATTTTCCAAAGGGGTTTATCGACTTAAGGATTATTTGGGCTGAGACTATGGATTTTTCTAGATATAGGATTATGTCTTCTGCAAATAGGAATAGTTTAACTTCTTCTCTTTCTATTTGGATGCCCTTTATTTCTTTCTCTTGCCTAACTGCTCTATCCAGAACTTCCAATACTAC
This sequence comes from Cacajao melanocephalus, assembly GCA_963573385.1. Taxonomy (NCBI): domain Eukaryota; kingdom Metazoa; phylum Chordata; class Mammalia; order Primates; family Pitheciidae; genus Cacajao; species Cacajao melanocephalus. The sequence continues at coordinate 3,360 of CAUYLG010034865.1, read as the reverse complement.
ATTGAATAGGAGTGGTGAGAGAGGGCATCCTTGTCTTGTGCTGGTTTTCAAGGGGAATACTTCTAACTTTTGCCCATTGAGTATGATGTTGGCTGTGTGTTTGTCATAGATGGCTCTTATTATTTTGAGGTATATTCCTTCAATATCTAGTTTATTGAGAGTCCTTATCATGAAAGGGTGTTGAATTTTGGACAAAGCCTCTTCTGCATCTATTGAGATAATCATGAGGTTTTTATCTTTATTACTGTTTACATAATGAATCACATTTATTGATTTGAATATGTTGAACCAACCTTACAGCCCAGGGATAAAGCTACTTAATCATGGTGGATGAGCTTTTTGTTGTGCTCCTGGATTCTGTTGGCTAATATTTTATTGAGGATTTTTGCATCAATGATTATGAAATATATTGGCCTGGAGTTTTCTTTTTTTGTTGTGTCTTTGCCAAGTTTTGGTATCAGGATAACATTGGCCTCATACAATGAGCTAAGGAGGAGTTCTTCCTCCTCAATTTTTTTGGAATAGTTTCAGTAGAAATCATCCTCGCTCTTTTTTGTACATCTTGTAGAGTTCGTCTATGAATCCATCTGGTTCTGGACTTTTAAAAAAAATTTATGTATTACTGATTCAATTCTAGAACCCATTATTGGTCTGTTCAGGAATTCAGTTTCTTCCTGATGCACTCATGGGAGGGTATATGTGTCCAGGAATTTATCAATTTCTTCTAGATTTTCTAGTTTGTGTGCATAGAGGTGTTCATAACATATTCTGATGGTTATTCATGTTTCTGTTTGGTCATGTCTGTTCTCACATTGCTATAAAGAAATACTGAGATGGGTAATTTATAATTAAAAGATGTTTAATTGGCTCAAAGTTCCATAGACTATATGGGAAGCATGATGCTGGCATCTGCTTGACTTCTGGGGAGGCCTCAGGAAACATAATAATCCTCGTGGAAAGCAAAGAGGGAGTGAGGCATCACACATAGTGGGGGTAAGAACAAGAGGGGTGGGAGCCGAGAATGGTGCCACACACACTTTTAAATTGCCAGTTGTCATGAGAACTCACCATTCCAAGGACAGTACCAAGGAGATGGTGCTAAACCAGTCATAAGAAATATGCCCTTATGATGCAATCACCTCCTACCAGGCCCTACCTCCCCTATTAGGGATTATAATTTGACATGAGATTTGGTAGGGACATAGATCCAAACCATCTCAGTGGCCATGCTCTAGTCTAATGCTAACTTTTCGACTTGTGTCCTAGATTTCATTCTCTTTTATTTTTCAAGGACTTGCTTTGGTAATTATTCATTGTCTTAATTCATTATCAATGATTGCTTCTATATTCTATCATATTTTTCTTTATCAACCCATGGAGTAACCTATTTAATTAAACAACAGACAAACAAAAACAACACAAAACGACCTGAACTGCTTAACTGCTTCTAGGTTATACTCCATTTTTCCGCCTTTCTTTGCAGCAAAAAGTAAGGAAGTTCCCTCAGATCCCTATGGTTCTATTTGTTCTTGAAACCACATCAATCAGGTTTTTATCACCACTCTTTTGAAACCACCCACAGTCACACATGATCTCTCTGTGGCAAAGAAAGCTCACAATCAATTCTTTTACTCAACCTTTCAATAACATTTTAACACAGTCAGTAACTCTTTCATTGAAGCTTTTTGTTCAATTGGCTTCTAAGACTGCACTCTCACCTAGTTCCCTCCAGGCTCGTTGGTTACTGCTTTTAACTCTCTCTAGTTGAGGTCTCATGGTTTCCTAAACTCTTGGAATGTTATAAGGCTCAGTCCTTGTATCTCTTTGGCTCTATCTACCCTCACTCCCTAGGTAATATTTTTACCCATGACTTGAATGCCATATATATGCTAATAGATCTCAAACTTACATGTTAAGCCCCCTACCCTATTCTAAAATTCATCTGGCCTTCTCAGCATTTTAAGAATCCTACATACCTATCATCTTTCTTAGTTTTGAAATCAGATACCACAAACATAATATTTCCACCTCAAAACTGACTCAAATCCGACACCATCACCAGGATTTCATATGAGAAAATTTCATATAAGAAAATTATCATACTCTTTACATCTACTTTCCTGATTGTACTAAAATATTATTTGCCTTAATCATACTGTTTCTCTCTTAGCTGTACAGTGGAGATCTCCAGAGTTTATATGGAAAACATAACAGCATCACTTTTTACCGTTAATGTAATTTGTGCTTGTGTATTCTGTGTATTTTTAAAATATCTCAGTTTTGATTGGAAAACGGAAGTCTGGCATTTCCTCAAAGGTTAAACATAGAATTACTATATGATTAGCAATCCTACTCCTAGTTTTCTATCCAATATGAATGAAGACACATGTAAAAACAAAAACACGTGCACAAATGTTTATAGCAGCATTATTTGTGATAGATAAAAAGTGAAAACAATGAAAATGTCTATCAAATGATGAATGGAAAAATAAAATGTAGTATATGCACACAATGAAACATAAGCTTGAAACATTTTAAGTGATAGAAGCTAGTCACAAAAGACCACCTGTCATATAACTCAGTTTACATAAAATACCCAGATATCCAGAATAGGCAAATCTGTAGAGATGAAAAGCAGGTTAGTGGTGGTTTTCCTGAGGTTCATAGAAAGAGATGAGAAATGACTGCAAATGAATACACGTTTATTTTGGAGGTGATGAAAATATTCTAAAATTAAATGTAATGCTTGCACAACTCTGAATATTAACAAAACAGCTGTATACTTTAAAAAAAACCTTTTAATTTCAGGGGTGCAAGTGCAGGTTTGTTACATAGGTAAACTTGTGTCATGGGGGTTTATTGTAAAGAAAAACTAACAAATTGGAACTATGATTAATACCTGAGTGAGGAAATAATCTGTATACCTTAAGCTGGTGAATTTTATGGTATGCAAATCATATCTCAATTTTAAAAAAAAATTATTATTATTTTTAAAAATTGTACTTTAGGTTCTGGGATACATATGCAGATCATGCAGGATTGTTGCATAGGTATATACTATGGCAAGGCGGTTTGCTGCCTTCATCTCCCCATCACCTATATCTGGTATTTCTCCCCATGTTATCCTTCCCCACTTTCCCCACTCCCGCTGTCTCTCCCTTAGTCCCCCTCAACTGAGTGCAGTGTGTGATGCTCCCATCCCCATGTCCATGTGTTCGAATTGTTCAACACCCTCCTATGAGTGAGAACATGTGGTGTTTGGTTTTCTGTTCTTGTGTCAGTTTGTCGAGAACCTTTTATTTGTTTTAAAGGACACCTATATGAAGCAAAAATTATAAATCTATGTTGATGGTCATAGAA
>CAUYLG010034864.1:0-59952 GCA_963573385.1 Cacajao melanocephalus | reverse complement strand
GCGTTTCTATTCCAAGGACAATGGAGGCAGCTGGTTTCGCTCCCTCTTTTTTTTTTTCTATTGTTCAAGCAATTCTCCTGCCTCAGCCTCCCGAGTAGCTGGGACTACAGGCGCGCGCCACCATGCCCAGCTAATTTTTGTATTTTTTTAGTAAAGACAGGGTTTTACCATGTTGGCCAGGATGGTCTCGATCTCTTGACCTCGTGATCCGCCTGCCTCGGCCTCCCAAAGTGCTGGGATTACAGGCGTGAGCCACCGCGCCTGGCCTTGCTCCCTCTTTGCTCACAAGGTGGATCCCCGAAGGATGCCCACTCCATCCTGCTGTCCAGGAAGGAAACCAGCAACCTCTACAAGCTCCAGTTTCAGTGTAAAGCGCGAATGCCTGGACATCTACAACAGCCTCACGGAGGCTGTGCTGCCCAAGCTGCACCTGGACGAGGACTACCCCTGCTCACTCGTGGGCAGCTGGAACACATGGCATGGGGAGCAGGACCAGGCAGTGCACCTGTGGCGATTCTCAGGTGGCCACCCAGCCCTCATGGACTGCATGAACAAGCTCAAAAACAATGAGTGCCTGGAGTTTCGGAGGGAGCGGAGCCAGATGCTGATGTCCAGGAGAAACCAGTTGCTCCTCGAGTTCAGCTTCTGGAATGAGCCACAGCCCAGAGTGGGTCCCAGCATCTATGAGCTGACGACATACAAGCTCAAGCCGGGAACCATGATTGAGTGGGGGAACAACTGGGCTCGGGACCGGCAGGAGATCCGGGAGGCAGTGGGCGGCGTCTCACAGATAGGAGGGATCTACGTCGTGCCCCATCTCTGGGCCTATAAAGATCTGAAGCCTCGGGAGGAGACTAGAAAAGCTGCCTGGAGGAAGAGGCTGGGATGAAAATGTCTGCTATACAGTCCCCTGGTGCAACACATGGATTCTCGAATCATGATCCCCTTGAAGATTTCACCTCTCCAGTGACGCTGCCTCCACCTCCACCTCTGTCCCCTTCTCCCTCAGGGCAACCCCAACAGACAGTGGCGCTCCTGGTCCTGCTGTCTTGGTTTGTCTTGGCTCTGGGAGGACTCTGAGGGGCAGTGCTCAGCTCAGACACGGGAGAACTGAAGGGAGACAAGTTCTGAGGATTTACAGCTCTGCCCACGCCCTTTCCACCTTCCCTGCCTGCCTCCTTACCCCTGCTAGAAGTAGTTTCTAATTTCCCTGAATGAAGGATAGCAATCTTTTAGGCCTTCTTATATCTTCTCCTAAGATTCCTCATCTCAAGGCTACCAGTCCCCAATTATCTTCCATTTAGCTTGCACAAAAGGTAGCATGTCCAGTGGCTACAGGTGGGGTGGGAAGAGAGGAGGCCAGGCCAGGCCCTCAGTAATTGCCTGGTCTCCACTGGGCCACCCACTTGCTGGACAGTCGAGCCAAGTCCCTCCTGCTGGAGAGAAGCCTGGAACCACCAAAAAAAAAAAAAAAAAAAAAACAACCTTATCAGCACGGTCAGGAGGAGGTCGAGACATTCCACCCAGAGAGGCTGGGGAAAGGGATGGGAGCCAGGAAGGATTTAGGGGCAGGTGACTGACACGTAACAGGAACTCAGAAGGTAGAACTTAGAGTTCAGAACTTGGGCTTCAACTGCAGAATTTGAATCTGGAATAGAGAATTGGGAAGATAGAACAGAGATGACAGAAGACCACTTGAAGAGAGGTTCCTAATACTACATGGAAAGTGGCTTGGCTGTTTCCCCCTATACACTGGGGCCGAGAACTTAGAAGTGTAGTTCCACTCCTATGCAGAAAGTCTCTCCTGCCCTCCCTCCTTCCTGCAGGCAAATGTACACACCAGGGCCTGTTCCCTGACCCTATATTACCCCTCCCCTACTTGACATTCTGTCAGCCCAACCCTCATTCTGTAGGGCCACCTGGTGTGTGGAGGGGGGTCAGTGACTCTGGGGGTCTCCTCAGTGACCCCCTTACCTCATCATGAACCCTTGGGTAGCTTGATTCTGCCTCCCATCCAGGAAAACTTGTGCTGGAGTTGCTGATGGAACCAATTAAATATTTACTATATAAAAAAACACAAAAATTAGCCAGGTGCGGTGGCACGCACCTGTAGTCCCAGCTACTGGGGAAAGCTGGGGGTGGGGGAATCACTTCAACCTGGGAGGTGGATGTTGCAGTGAGCCAAGATCACACCATTGCGCTCCAGCCTGGGTGACAGAGTGAGACTCCATATCAAACAAAAAAACCAAAAAAAAAAAAACAAAAACAAAAACAAGTGAAGGGCTCTGCACCCAGCCCAGGACAGCAGGACGGCTGACCTTTCCAATCTGCATTGCACAAAGATGGGAGAGGAACAGAACACAGGGGCCTGGCTGCCAGCTTAACTGGGCTGGGAGCCAGATGGTGTCCCCCAGCTCCTTGGCAATTTTTTCAATTCTGACCACTAATTCTGATCACCTGCCCTCCGCCTGGCCTGGAGAGGCAGGAGAGGAGGGAGAAGCAAGGACCCTGCATGCCCAGCCCCTTGCTTTCATCCTCCCAGGGTCGAGGGGGCGGGGTGACCTGCTCAGGAGGTGAAGGGCATTGCCGGACCCATTATCTTATCAGGGAGACGCAAACACTGTACCAGAAGTCACGGTCACAATGACTTCTGTCACTCAGCAAACACTCCCCGAGGTCAGCCCAGGCGGGGCAATGCAGGGCACACAGTGGGGACTGAGACAGCCTGGGTCCTGCCCTCATGGATCTGGAGGGGGAGATGAAATGTCACCAACCCTGACAGCCCAGAGTGGTCAGGACTGTGATGGAGGAATTAATGGGGTCAGAGTCATCAGGACTGGGATGGGGGAAGCACAGGTAGGCAGGTGGGGGCTGTGATGCAGAGGCTCAGGGGCTTGTGGAAGCCCAGGGAGGTGCCTGACCCAGACTGGTGGGTAGTCCAAGAAGGCTTCCTGGAGGAAGGATCATCTGTGCTTAACAGGAAAGGTGAGGAGCTGTTGAACATGGGGAAGAGGTAGGGTGTACGTTTCAGGTAGAGGAAATTGCATGTGCTGAGGTTTTGAAATGGTCATTTGGAAAAGCAGAAGGCCTGGTGGGCAGGACCCCAAAGCATGAAAGGGAAAAGTGGAGCATGGGGAGGAGGAGAGGGATGGCCAGGGGTCTGATCCCATCAAAGTTTACAGGGCACTGGGTCCCTAACAGTGTGTTTGGCCATGGTTCTAGGAGACTATTGTTCAAATTCCCCTTCAAACCCACATAATGTTCACCATCTACATTTTTTTTTTGAGAGTTTTGTTCTGTCACCCGGACTGGAGTACAGTGGTACAATCTCAGCTCACTGCAACCTCTGCCTCCCGGGTTTAAGTGATTCTCCTGCCTCAGCCTCTTGAGTAGCTGGGACTACAGGTGCCCGCCAATGTACTCAGTGAAGTTTTGTATTTTTAGTAGATTATTTTTTTTTTTGAGACAGAGTGTCACTCTGTCACCCAGGCTGGAATGCAATGGCACAATCTCGGCTCACTGCAAATTCTGCCTCCCAGGTTCAAGCAATTCTCTGCCTCAGCCTCCTGAGAAGATGGGATTACAGGCACCTGCCACCATACCCAGCTAATTTTTGTATTTTTAGTAGAGACAGGGTCTCACCATCTTGGCCAGGCTGGTCTTGAACTCCTAACCTCATGATCTACCTGCCTTGGCCTTCCAAGTGCTGGGATTACAGGCGTGAGCCACTGTGCCTGGCTAGAGTTTTATATTTTAGTAGTTGGCCAGGCTGGTCTCGAACTCCCGACCTCCAGTGATCTGCCCATCTCGGCCTGCCAGTGCTGGGATTAGAGGCATAAGCCACTGCTCCTGGCCCACCATCCATTTAGTAGTTTGTCCTTTGCCCCCTCTTTCTCAAGAAAAGAACATTTTTTTCAAGTCTGACCACTAATTGTTCTCAAAGAACTTTCCAATGTTCTGTGCGCCCCAGGCTCAGAGAAACTTGCAGTGCTGTGGACCATGTCACGCTTGCAACATTCTTGTGAGAAGCTTCTTTGTCCTGAGTTGTGCTAGGGGTGTCTATCCACCTGAAATGGCATTGTGTGGTCTACTCAGGCTGCACTCCAGGGTGCCAGAGACTTGGAACACTTCCTAACTTATCCAGATCCTACCTATGGACAAAGGTCTCTGTGTTCAGCTCCCAGAGACAGGGCTTAGTATTGCTTATACTACACGGTGAAATAATAAATTGCACAAGAAAAGACCCTTCCTGCAAACACACAGAACTTGGGTTTGAACTTGCATCTGAAGACTGCAAAATCAGGGGAGTAGGTATAAGTATTTACCCATGAACCTAGCTGAGCAGGGATGGTCAGAATGGACAAAGCTGGCTGGGCACAGTGGCTTACGCCTGTACAAGGACATGTCCCAGTGCAGGGACATGAACTTGGCTCACTGCAACAGGTGCGAGCCAGTGGATCCAGCTAATTTTTGTTTGTTTGTTCTTTGAGACGGAGTCTCGTTCTGTTGCCCAGGCTGGAGTACGGTGGCACAATCTTGTCACTGCAACCTCTGCCTCCCGGGTTCAAGTGATTCTCCTGCCTTAGCCTCCCGAGTTAACTGAAACAGGTGCGCTCCACCATGCCTGGCTAATTTTTTACATTATTTTAGTAGAGACGAGGTTTCACCGTATTGGCCAGGCTGGTGTTGAACTCCTGACCTTGTGATCTGCCCATCTCAGCCTTCTACAGTGCTGAGATTACAGGTGTGAACCATGGCACCTGGCCCAGTCCTTCTTCTAATGAACACCAAACAAATAAAAAGAAAAGACAGCGTCAGGTTGGTGTAAGAGGTGTGAATACAGTGGGGAAAAGGAGCAGAACACAGCGGGCTGCAGTATTACAGAGTGGAGTCTCTGCAGAGGTGACATTTGAGCAGAGACCTGAGAGAGGTGAGAAAGCCAATGCAGACATCTCAGGAAGGGGCCCAGGCAGAAGGAGCTGTAAGTGCCAAGGTCCTGAAGCAGGAACGAACTTGGTCTGTGCAAAGTGCAGCAGAGAGGCCAGTGCCCCTGGAAACCTAGTAGCGACTGAGGCAGGGCAGGAGACCAGCGCCAGATCTTGCTGGGAGTGCAGAGTTTATTCTGAGTGGGAAGGGAAGTCTTTGGATGGTTGTAAGCAGAGGGGTGACACAAGCCATTTTACACACACGGCTCAGAGCTGACCCGCGCACAAGGCTGGGTGTGGTGGCTTACACCTGTAATCCCAGCACTCTGAGAGGCTGAGATGGGTGGATCATCTGAGGTCAGTACTTTGAGACCAGCCTGGCCAACATGGTGAAACCCCATCTCTACCCAAAATACAAAAATTAGCTGGGTGTGGTGGCACGCGCCTGTAATCCCAGCTACTTGGGAGACTGAGGCAGGAGAATCCCTTGAACCAGGGAGTCGGAGGTTGCAGTGAGCCAAGAGTGCACCACTGCACTCCAGCCTGGTGACAGAGCAAGACTCCGTCCAAAAAAAAAAAAAGAGCTGACCTGCACGCAGTGAGCAGGTGGACTCACTGCAAGGACAGTGTGACTGCGGCCCCACACTGCCTTCTCTTTGCGGGTTTCTTTTAGCATGCTGAGGATGACCAGAGTGTGGGTTCAGGGAGGGGCTGCAGCTGCCCAACAGCTTTGAGTTTCCCAGGTGACCTGCCCCAGCGGAGAAGGACATTGCCGGGGCAGTTATCTTATCAGGTGCACTCTCACCTGCTCCTGGAGACACGCCCACCCCATAACATACCAAGTTCCCCACCATTCCACCGGGCCAGCCCCTCAGTACTGCCCATGGAGGTCCCTACCTGAGGGATGAGGAGTGAGTCCCCAGGCCTCCTGGCATCCGTCACCAAGCACCAAGCTCAAGCCAAGGCCCTTGGACACATCCATTCCCCATGCTGCACCTTGGTTTCCCCATCTGGGGTAGGGACAGGGAAACTGCTGAGACTGCAAAGGCTCTAGCTGGATGTGTGAGTGCCTCTGGGACCCTCCCGTAGTCCCTCTGAGCCTCAATTTCCCCCTCTGCACCACAGGAATGATAATGCCGCCTGCACAGGGCTTTTTTTGCAAAGACCCATGAGGTCGCACGTGCAGAACTTGGCACGTGTGTGACGCTGCTGAGGTGAAGTTTGGGTTTTTCCATTGGTGGTGCCATAGAAGAGCCAGGCTCTGGGGTCAAGCCCGGGTTGGAACCCTGTCCCTAGGTTTTAGATGTTGAAGTCTTCTGCAAAGTCCTTGATGGGGGCTAAGAAGAGAACATCGCTTTACAGGGCTGCTGCTAGGAACTAAGGAAACAATTTGAGTGACACACAGAGCATACGCAGCCCATAGTGAGGATTCAGGATTCAGTAAACATTCAGCCACCACAGAGTGTTGTAAGCATGGCTGGGTGTGGTGGCTCACACCTGTAATCCCAGCACTCCGGGAGGCTGAAGTGGGTGGTTCACCTGAGGTCAGGAGTTCAAGACCAGCCTGGCCAACATGGGGAAACCTCGTCTCTACTAAAAGTACAAAAATTAGCCAGGAGTGGTAATGCATACCTGTAATTCCAGCTACTTGGGAGGCTGAGGCAGGAGAATCACTTGAACCTGGGAGGCAGAGGTTGCAGTGAGCTGAGACTGTGCCACTGCACTCCAACCTGGGCAACAGAGTGAGACTCCATCTAAGAAAAAACAACAATGAAAAAGAGTGTCAAGGCAGCCTCCTCTTCCAGTTGATCAGGCCGATGCTATTTAGACTTAAAGAGGACACTCTAGCCAGCCAATCTGGTTCTCACTCCATCACGTCCAAGCCTGTGATGGAGCCACAGGAGAGTGATTCAACCCCTCCGTGCCTCAGTTTCCCCATCTGTGAGGGGTCTTGTCCCCTCAAAGAGTTGTTGGAAGGTTAAATAAGTTAGCACACAGAAGCCCTCAGCATCACACCCAGCACATAATGAGCACCTTATTTTTCCTCTTCTTGTTGTTGTAGCTGTCCCAGGGCCTCCCTGATCTCAGGGCAGGTTGACATGGGGGGTCTGGCCCGGGGGGGAGGTGCAGCCCAGGAGGGAATGCCTGAGGAGCCCAGGCCTGGAGGTCACCCTGAGGAGCCCTGTAATCAGCTGTCGTCAGGCGTTCTGCTCCACCCCCCGCCCTCCTTGGGTATATCAGGGCTGGTCCAGGCCCAGGCTCTGTCGGGTGAGAGCGCAGGCACCGGGCACCATGGGGAAGGCCGTGAGTGGGGCCCAGGGGTCTGGGGTGTGGTGGGGACAGGGGTTCCAGTGGGATCTGAGGCCCCCCCACATCCCGTCCATCCCCAGGAGAACTATGAGCTCTACTCGGTGGAGCTGGGCCCTGGCCCCGGCGGGGACATGGCTGCCAAGATGAGCAAGAAGAAGAAGGCAGGCGGCGGGGGTGGCAAGAGGAAAGAGAAGCTGGAGAACATGAAGAAGGAGATGGAGATTGTGAGCTCCTGCTGGGGAGGGGCGGGAGCTGGAGGGCGGGCTGGGAACCGAGCACTGGGTGGGGAGGGGGCTAGGAGAGCCCAGAGCAAGCACCCTGCCCCACCCCACCACACAGAACGACCACCAGCTGTCAGTGGCGGAGCTGGAACAGAAATACCAGACCAGTGCTACCAAGGTGAGCTGGAGACTGGGAGGGTGCAGAGAGGAGAGGGGGAGAGAAGGAGGGAGAGGGAGACGGAAGAAGGGAGAAGGAGAGAGTGAGAGAGAGGGAGAGAGGGAGAAGGAGAGATGGGGAGGGGAAGATATGGAGAAATGGACAGAGGGAAGGAGAGAGGAGAGAGGGAGAGAGGGAAGGAGAGAGGAGAGAGGGAGGGAGGGAGATAGCATTAGAGAGAAAGGGCGAGACACAGAGACGGAGAGAGGAGTAGATGAAAAGAGACAGCAAGACAGAGAAGGCAGACAGATACAGAGAGAGCAGCAGAGAGACACAGAAAGGTGAACGAGGAGAGAGAGACAAAGGGAGAGACAAAGGAGGGAGGGAGAGACGGGGTAGGGGCAGGAATCAAGAGACAAAGAGAGATGAGAAGGAGCAGGACAGACCGAGCTGGGGAAAGGAAACCGAGGCGGGGGCTTCCCGCAGGGTGTGCATGTGGAGGAAAGCCCCCAGCACCGCCTCGTCCTGCCCCTCCATCTCAGGGCCTGTCTGCCAGCCTGGCTGCCGAGCTGCTGCTGCGGGATGGGCCCAACGCTCTGCGGCCACCACGAGGCACCCCAGAGTACATCAAGTTCGCGAGGCAGCTGGCCGGGGGCCTGCAGTGCCTCATGTGGGTGGCTGCTGCCATCTGCCTCATCGCCTTTGCCATCCAGGCCAGCGAGGGGGACCTCACCACCGATGACAATGTGAGTGGTGATGCGGGGACAGCCTCAGGACACAGGGACCTGGGGACGGAGGACCCTGAGCATGGGACTCAGGACAAGAGGGGCAGAGGATGGGGATACAGGAACACGAAAGGCAGTCTCAAGACAGGAGTCATGGGGGGTGGAGGACATTGGGCTATGGATGGGGCTGACACAAGGACACAGGATGCAGGGACACTGGGCTGAGTCTCGGGTATGGGGACATGGGTGGGGGCATAAAGAGTATGGCAATGTAATACGTAAGAGATGGGACTTGGAGGCTGGGCTCAGTGGCTCATGCCTGTAATCCCAGCACTTTGGGAAACCGAGGCGGGTGGATCACCAGGTCGAGAGTTCGAGACCAGCCTGGCCAAAATGGTGAAACGCCATCTGTACTAAAAATGCAAAAATTAGCCAGGCATGGTGGTGGGCACCGCTACTCAGGAGGTTGAGGCAGGAGAATCATTTGAACCCAGGAGGTGGAGTTTGCAGTGAGGCAAGACCATGCCACTGCATACTAGCCTGGGCAACACAGCAAGACTCTGTCTCAAAAAAAAAAAAAAAAAAAGAGAGAGAGAGAGAGAGATGAGACTTGGGAAACAGGACATGCAGACACAGGACAGACTGGGATGTGGGGAATAGGGGACCCTGGGGCTCAAACATGGGAAACCAGGGCAGGGACACAAACCTCCAGACACAGCACATGGAGAGACACAAAACATGAGACATAGAAGCACAGAGAAAGAGAGGAAATGGAGACACAGGGCAATGGACACTGGACACATGGCAGAGGTCAAGGCAAGGGACATGGGGACTCAGGGACACATGACATCGGACAGAGGCTCGAAAAGTCACAGCCACGGGACACAGGATGGGGACTCAGAGATACGCAGACATGAGAGAAAGAACACAGTGATTGGGGAGCTGGAACATGGGGGCCATGGCCCTGGAGGACACAGACCATGACGCACAAGGGAATACAGGCCACGGGGACAGCAGGAGGCGTGGGACAGTGGACATGGGGAATGCAAGGCTTGGGGACACAGGAGAAGGGAACGTGTCAGAACAAGGCTCACAGTAACTTGGGACACAAGCCCCATATATGGGGACATGGAAGACTGAGGATTCAGGGTATTGGAAATAGATGCTGGAAATAGATGCTCGGTGCCGCAAAGAAAAATTAGCACTGAGACAAAGGATCTTTCAGCAACGCAGTTTTTACTTCCTGGACTGCAGGAAGGGGACTCTCCATCCTTTGTCTCAGTGCTAATTTTTCTTTGCGGCACTGAGCATCTATTTCCAGCATCTATTTCCAACAAGGGCCAGAGGATGTGAAATATACACAGGAACACAAGACACTGAGAAGACAGGGCGGGCGAGTGTGGGGTATGAGGGACATGGGGAGGGGGCCACAGGCCACAGGGAATGGTGCCTGGAGTTTCCTAGTGGGGGGGGGAAACCGTGGAGGTGACCCCAAGAACACCAGGGCACCAGGGGGCAGGGGGGCGGCCTCAGGCAGGCAGCTTCCAGCCCCTCTGAATAACCCCAGCCCTGTCCCTGTCCCCAGCTGTACCTGGCAATTGCTCTCATCGCTGTAGTTGTCGTCACCGGCTGCTTTGGCTACTACCAGGAATTCAAGAGCACCAACATCATTGCCAGCTTCAAGAACCTTGTGCCACAGGTGGGTTCCCCAGCACCCAGCCACTCCGGATCCCAGAGACCCCAAACCTCTCCAGCAGGCTCCAGCAGCCTCCTCCCATTAGGCCCAACCTGCCCCTGATCCATGGCCTTCATCTCTCCCCATGGGTCCCCAATTCTCCCCATCCTCTACCTCCCCACACGCAGCAACTCCCACCCCCCCGCCCCCCGATCCACCTAAACTCTTGCCCCACAGCAAGCCACCGTCATTCGCGATGGAGACAAGTTCCAGATCAATGCCGACCAGCTGGTGGTGGGCGACCTGGTGGAGATGAAAGGTGGGGACAGAGTGCCCGCTGACATCCGCATCCTGGCAGCCCAGGGCTGCAAGGTGGACAACTCCTCGCTGACGGGGGAGTCTGAGCCGCAGACCCGCTCACCCGAGTGCACACACGAGAGCCCCCTGGAGACCCGCAACATCGCCTTCTTCTCCACCATGTGCCTTGAGGGTCTGTGAAGCCCCTGCCTGCCTGCCCAGTAACCGCTGCCTCCACTGGCCCCTCTCCTGCTACCTTCTAGAACAGGGAGCTTCTGCTTCATTGCCTTCCCCCGCGTGACTGCCACCTCCCCGGGGCACGCTGCCTCTCTGTCTCCCACTGTCGCTACCCTCTCCCCAGGTCACACCCTCTGCTGGTGGTGACTGGCTCTCCTTCAGCTCACACAGCAGCGCAGCACACCCCACTGCTGCCCCCATCCCTGAGTCACCCTTTGGCCCCCTGCAGGCACTGCGCAGGGCCTGGTGGTGAACACAGGCGACCGCACCATCATTGGGCGCATCGCGTCGCTGGCATCAGGGGTGGAAAACGAGAAGACGCCCATCGCGATCGAGATCGAGCATTTTGTGGACATCATCGCGGGCCTGGCCATCCTCTTCGGTGCCACATTTTTTATCGTGGCCATGTGCATCGGCTACACCTTCCTGCGGGCGATGGTCTTCTTCATGGCCATCGTGGTGGCCTATGTGCCTGAGGGGCTGCTGGCCACTGTCACAGTGAGTGGGGGCAGGCCGGGGTACAGGGAGCTGAGGGGCCTGCCAAGCCATCCGCTCTTTCCTCCATGCTTTCCCCATCAATTCCTTGCCTGTCCATCCGCCCACTCTGCTCCCGTCAACCCTCCCACCTTCCCATCAACCACCCATTCAGCAAGCGCTTCCCAACGTGACCCTGGGCCATGTCCTGTGCCACACATCGAGGGCGCAGAGATGCCGAGGCCGGTCGGGTCCTTGACCAGAGGAGGCTGAGGTCCTGTGCGGGCGGCCAGCATGTCACCCAGCCTTCCACAGTCAGCACCCATCCCCAGACTAGCTACAAAGGAGTCGCGGGGAAGGTTCCTTTTCTCATTTTGGTTCTGTGATGAGAATTTTCAGCACCTCAGCTAGGACAGCTAGAGAGGGCCCTGGCTACAGTATCTGGGCAGACTGGGGAAGGAGTCCCAAAGCACAGGCTGAACAAAAGCTGGGGGCAAGAAAACGCCTGCTTTTTGCAGAAGCAAGTTGCACACGCAGCCCCGAGGCTGGGGTAAAGCCTTCCCGGTGCTGCGAGGCGGCGAAGAGGGCTGGAAGCAAGGGTGGTCCCCAACCTACGGTGCTCACCCCTTCCCCAGGTCTGCCTCTCCCTGACAGCCAAGCGCCTGGCCAGTAAGAACTGCGTGGTCAAGAACCTGGAAGCGGTGGAGACATTGGGCTCCACCTCAGTGATCTGCTCGGACAAGACAGGGACGCTCACTCAGAACCGCATGACTGTGTCCCATCTGTGGTTTGACAATCACATCCACACAGCTGACACCACGGAAGACCAGTCAGGTGTGGGGAAGGGAGGGCACAGGCGCCAGGGCAGGATCTGGTGGATGGTAGATGGTGGAGACCTGAAGCGGGTTGGGGAGGTAGGGAGGGCTTTGTATGATGGGGGCGCGGCTCGGCTCCAGGTGTCAAAGGAGACTTGCTACTGGGTCTAGAGGGAAGGCTTATCCTTGGGTGTACGCCAATCCCACCCAGGTCTGGGGAGGGGTCCCCCGAATTGAGCCTAGGAGGTGGGGCCTCTGTTCTGGTCTGGGAGAGCCGCCATGCGGGACCCAGTCTGGACACCTGGTCTGCAGGGCAGACGTTTGACCAGTCCTCGGAGACGTGGCGGGCGCTGTGCCGGGTGCTTACCCTGTGCAACCGCGCCGCCTTCAAGTCCGGCCAGGACGCAGTGCCCGTGCCCAAGGTGAGAGCCGCGGGATCTCCAGGGAATACCGGGAGCCTGGTGCAGCCAGGTTCACCCCTGACACTGGCCTCCGCTCCCAGCGCATCGTGATCGGAGACGCGTCGGAGACGGCGCTGCTGAAGTTCTCAGAGCTGACGCTGGGCAACGCCATGGGCTACCGCGACCGCTTCCCAAAAGTCTGCGAGATCCCCTTCAACTCCACCAACAAGTTCCAGGTGCGCAGCCGGCCCCGCCCACGGCCTGGTCCCGCCCACCTCGGGCCGCGCCCCAGGCCCCACCCATATCAGGCGCCCCTAGTCTCCTTTCGGCAGCCAAACCCCAACCTCCTCTCCCGCTTTGCCCACGGCCCCGCCCACCGGAGGCAAGGCCCCGCCCACCACCCAGCCCCGCCCACAGTCTCTCGGCAAGACTGCATGGGGAGCATCTCGCTCTCCAAATCCTGCCCCAGCCCAACTCTGCACTCTAATTATATTCATTCCTTGCACCTAGGACCCCAAATCTGTGCCTAGCCCTGCTTTAACGCTCACCCTGTATCAAGTACCCACCCTACAAGGTCCCCATCTTCTACCCTCACCCGTCGGCCCCGCAGCTCTCAGGCCCCAACCCCGCGCTCTCGGCCCCGCCCCTCTCCTGAGCCCCGCCCATACCCCCGCCCACAGCATCGCCCCTCCACGCCCGTAGCTGTCCATCCACACGCTGGAGGACCCGCGGGACCCGCGACACTTGCTGGTGATGAAGGGCGCCCCCGAGCGCGTGCTGGAGCGCTGCAGCTCCATCCTCATCAAGGGCCAGGAGCTGCCTCTGGATGAGCAGTGGCGTGAGGCCTTCCAGACCGCCTACCTCAGCCTGGGAGGCCTGGGTGAACGCGTGCTTGGTGAGACCCCTGGGCAGGGGAGGAGGCTCCAGGTGCGAGGGGGAGCTAGCGCACTTTGCCCACTCCTCCCCGCACAGCCCTGACGGTCCTCATCACGGGCTGCCGGCCCATCTGTCTCATCCACAGCCTCACCCTGACTTTCCTTGTACCAGTCCCAACCCCTGTCTGTCCTCACTTTCTACCTTGACCCCAGTCCTCACTTGTACTTTTCATCCTTATCCTGACCTCTGACCTCTCCCAGTTTTTGTCCTGAAACCTTAACTTCCCTGCCTCTACCCTAGAAAGCAGATCTGTCATCCAATTCTGGGTCTTTTACTTGCTGTGTGACCTCTGGTAAGAAATGTCCCCTCTCTGAGCCTCAGTTTACTCATCTATATGATGAGGATGGGCCTCACAGGGTGGTTGTGAGGGTAGATTCAGATAATGCAAGTGAAGGGGTCAGCACAGGGTCAGGTATCCACAGGTGTTTGGTGCAAGGGGCCTGGTTATTTTACTCATCTCCTGGCCCTGCTAAGGAAGGGTCTGCCCAGGGCTCTTCCCTGACTTCCCTGTTTCCGATCAGGCTTCTGCCAGCTCTACCTGAATGAGAAGGACTACCCTCCTGGCTATGCCTTTGACGTGGAGGCCATGAACTTCCCATCTAGCGGCCTCTGCTTTGCCGGACTTGTATCCATGATTGACCCACCCCGGGCCACCGTCCCCGATGCTGTGCTCAAGTGTCGCACAGCAGGCATCCGGGTATGCCACTGTGGGGAGGAACAGGTGGGGTGAGGACAGAGGATGGCAGCAGCATTTGTGGATGGGGAACCCCATGACAAACCCACCTGAAACTGGCTTGAACCAAAATACATTGGTTTATGATACTGAAAAATTCTGGGGAATTAAGCTTCAGGTATAGCTGGATCCAAGAGCTCAGTGTCATTAGGAATTTGCCTTTCTCCATGTCTCAGCTCTGCTGTTCTCTCTGCTGGCTTTATTTGCAAGCACTCCCTCCACCTGGGAACACATACACCCCTATTCCAGCAGCTTGAACTTAACTTCCACCTGTTTAGCCACCTCACAGAAAAAAAGTGTCTCTTTTGCACAAGCACAAGATTGGGTCACTCATTCATCTCTGAGCCAGTCACTGTGGCTGAAAGATGGCACACCTTGACTGGCCAGGTCTGGGCTTACTTGCCCAATCTTAGCCAGGGACATGACTGCAACTGATGGTCTAGGGGAGAGAAGTGGTTCCCCAAACACAAAACAAGGGTGGGGAAGCCATGGCCGGACAGGCAATGCGCAAGCCCTTCCTGTGTCTCTAAGGCCCTGTTAGATCCGGGCCTTTCTAAGCTTGTTCCTTAGCCCTGCTTCCTTGTTCGCTCCTCTGCGGTCATGCTGTCCTCCTTGCTGTTCCTCCAACAGTTCAGGCCTGTCCTCACCTCTGGGCTTTTGCACCTGCTGTTCCCTTTGCCAGGAGCACTCTTCCCCCAGCTTTCCATGTGGCCAGCTCTCTCACCTCTTTCAAGTATCTGCTCAGATGTCACCTTCTCGAAAAGCCCTTCCCTGAGCACACTTAAAATCGAGTCACCATTGCCTCCACCAAGCTTAATATGTATTTTCTACCTTCTAACATACTATATAATTCATTCTTTATTTTCTGTCACCCCACTAGAATGCTAGCTCCTCAAGGACAGGGATTTTCATCTCTTTTGTTTCTGCTATATCCCAGGCATGTAGCAGGTGGTCACGCTTGGTCAAGTAAAGGAACATGTGTATCAGCAGATGTCTCCCAGGGAGGACAGGGAGATGGGGCTGATCTGAAGGGGTCAGGGATCTGCTGGTTCCCCCTACAGGTGATCATGGTGACAGGTGACCACCCCATCACCGCCAAGGCCATTGCAGCCAGTGTGGGCATCATCTCAGAAGGCAGTGAGACAGTGGAGGACATCGCTGCCCGCCTCCGTGTGCCCGTGGACCAGGTTAATCGCAAGTAAGCCCCCCGAGGCCTCCCCGGGGTTCTCCCCACACATGGTACAGACTGAGGTCCCAGCGAGGTCCTTCCATCTCCTCCCCAGGGATGCCCGTGCCTGTGTGATCAATGGCATGCAGCTGAAGGACATGGACCCGTCGGAGCTGGTTGAGGCCCTGCGCACCCACCCTGAGATGGTGTTTGCACGCACCAGCCCCCAGCAGAAGCTGGTGATCGTGGAGAGCTGCCAGCGGCTGGTGAGCTCTGCCAATGAGGGCGGGCAGGTGGGCAGACAGGGAAGGCTGGTCCTGGGCAGGCCTCTCACTGACCACCTGCCCACTCACCTGCACCCACTGCCTGCAGGGTGCAATTGTGGCCGTCACGGGGGATGGTGTGAATGACTCCCCAGCCCTGAAGAAGGCAGACATCGGAGTAGCTATGGGCATCGCTGGCTCGGATGCTGCCAAAAATGCAGCTGACATGATCCTGTTGGATGACAACTTCGCCTCCATTGTAACAGGCGTGGAGCAGGGTCCGTGCCATGCCAAGGAGGGGGCAGGTGGTGTGGGCACAGGAGGGAGAGGGCTGTGAGGAGGCTGAGGTGGCCTCTCTACCCTACAGGCCGACTGATCTTCGACAACCTGAAGAAGTCCATCGCCTACACATTGACCAAGAACATCCCGGAGCTGACGCCCTACCTCATCTACATCACCGTCAGTGTGCCCCTGCCCCTCGGGTGCATCACCATCCTCTTCATCGAACTCTGCACTGACATCGTGAGTCCACAGCCCAGGGCCCTCACCCACAGGGTGTCCAGAGACACTTGCCCATGGATGGACAGGAGGGACAGAGACTGCCACAGACTCTCTTGGACAGAGTGCCAGACAGGACCTGTGTGTGCGATGACAGCCAGTGCAGGAACACAAGTGGCAGGCAGGTGGACAGGCCTATGTGGACAGACCTACAGCTGTGCACACACAGATGGACACTCAGGTCAGCCCGGGCTGACCCATGCACACACAGGGACTCAGATACAGGTACTTAGACAGAGACGTAAACAGAACAGGTATCTGGCCAGACTTGAATCACAGACACATGACCCTAAACAGACATGGACAGATAAACACTCTCAGATAGACCCCACAGGACACAGACGGAAAAGAGCCACAGATATAGCCACAAAGGCAGCCAGATGTGTGGCTGTGTTGACAGGTATTTATTTGGCAACATTTACACAGTGCTTTCTCTGGGCCAGACGCACGATAATTTCCTTAATTTTGTCCTCATAACCACACTATGAGATGAGTTTTGGTACTATCTCCCCATTTTACTGATGAGCTCATCAAGGCATAGACAGGTTGAGTGGCTTGTCCCAGGTCACCAGGCAAATAAGTGGCCCGGCTGTGACGTGCGCCTGGGTAGTCACGGGTCTCAGAGACTATGATCATGGTCAGTATGCTCTGCTGCCACTCCAGGCACAAGCAGATGAGGGGGCACAGCGACACCGAGAGACTAAAGACACACAGAGTTAGGGAGTGAAGCAGAAACAACAGAAAAGCAGAGATACAGACACAGAGAAAGACACCGGAGACAGGGACAGAGAAACAGAGTGAGGGACGGAGAAAGACAGGGAGAGACAGAGGGAGAAGATAAAAGCAGACACTTTTGTCACCCAGGCTGGAGTGCAGTGGCACGATCTCAGCTCACTGTAACCTCCGCCTCCTGGGTTCAAACAATTCTCCTGCCTCAGCCTCCTGGGCAACTGGGATTACAGGCACCCGCCATCACGCCCGGCTAATTTTTGTACTTTTAGTAAAAATGCGGTTTCGCCATGTTGGCCAGGCTGGTCTTGAACTCCTGACCTCAGGTGATTCTCCTGCCTCGGCCTCCCAAAGTGCTGGGATTACAGGCATGAGCCACCGCGCCTGGCCAAAAAGCCGATGTTTTATGAAGATGGACACCAAGATGCCAACGCCCAGGCTGTCCAAGCTGGTGTGGCTGTGCCATCCCTGCAGGTCCTGCCTCCTAACCTCAGTCCTGCTTCTGCCCACAAGAGGGGGAAGGGGGACCCGGAGTGGAGAGGACAGGGGCCCAGGCAAACCCTCAGACCCAGTTCCTTCCACTCCTGGCCAGTTCCCATCTGTGTCCCTGGCATACGAAAAGGCCGAGAGTGACATCATGCACCTGCGTCCACGCAACCCGAAGCGCGACAGATTGGTCAACGAGCCCCTGGCTGCTTACTCCTACTTCCAGATTGGTGGGTGCCCATGGACTGGGGAGCCTGAGGGGCTCTGTGCTGGGCTGCTCGCCTGCTCCAGGCCCTGCCTTGGGCTCTGGCTGTTTCTAGACCTCAGTGTCTGCATTTGGTCCTGGGTCTCCATTGCCCTCCGTGTCCCTGTCTGTCTGTGATGGTCTCTCTGGTCCCGCTGTGTCCCTGCTCTGTCTCTGACCTTGTTCTCCATGACCCTGTCTCTGAGTCATGGCCTATTTGTCTTTTTGGGTCCTGGATGTGTCTTTTTTTTTTTCTCTCTGTCCCTGCTTCTGTCTCTCTCTGCTGCTGTGTCTCTGTCCCTGTCTCTGTGTCCCTGTCTTTCCATGTCCCTTTCTTCCTGTGTCCTTGTCACTGTGTCCATCTCTGTCTCCCTGTGTCCCCTTCCTCTCTCCAGGGGCCATTCAGTCCTTTGCTGGCTTCACTGACTACTTCACGGCCATGGCCCAGGAGGGCTGGTTCCCACTGCTGTGCGTGGGGCTGCGGCCGCAATGGGAGGACCACCACCTGCAAGATCTGCAGGACAGCTACGGCCAGGAGTGGGTGAGTCCCGCCCCGCCCCATCCGATCTCTGGGCTCTCTCCTTCCCAGGTGCTCAGTAAACCTTGCCTTGTGTGTGGCCCGCTCGCTCCTCCACGTGTGACTAGGTTCAGCCAAAGCATGCTGGACACCCAGACTCCCTGCCAGTTCTGGGGGAAAGGGTCTTTCCCACCAAATGCAGCTCCAAACTCTTGCTTCTGATGATCGCAACCGCAGATGGGTGTCCCTGCCCTGACACTAATGCTCATCTCGAACGTGGAATCGGGCCCCTATCCTGCTACTTTTCCCTCTAGTATCACTCCCACAGGGTATTTGCACATGTGGCCCATTTTAATGAAGGTTTGGAGCACAGTGAGGCTAGATCTAGCTAGCAAAGGTGTTTCGTTCATCTGTAGAGTTACATACAGACCAGGATATTTCCCTTAAACATTTACTGATGGTTAAAATAGACATTGAAACCAGACTGCCTGGACTCATGGTCTGGTACTGCTCCTCACAAGCTGTGTAAGCCTGGGCAGGTTGCTTTCGCACTCTGTGCCTGTTTTCTCACCTGCCAAGTGGAGAGATTACCAGTGTCTACCTCAGTGGTTTTCAGTTTGTTTCCAGACCAGCCGTATCAGCATCACCTGGGAACTTGTTTGAAAGGCAAAATTCTCAGGCCCGATCCCAGCCCTCTGGGAGCCCTTGCTGGGATTCTCTTGCATGTTCAAGTTCCAGCACCACTGATCTACCTACTAGGGTTATCTGGAGGATTAAATGAGCTAATGCACGTGCAACACTCGGTACCTGGAGCAGTCGGCGATCCCCACAGTCAGCTGGTATTAGAAGGAGTTGTATTGCCAGGCAGGGTGGCACATGCCTGTAATTCCAGCTACTTGGGAGGCTAAGACAGGAGAATCCCCTGAGCCCGAGATGTGGAGGTTGCAGTGAGCTGAGGTTGTGCCACTGCACTCCAGCCTAGGTAACAGAGCGAGACTCCATTTCAAAAAAAAAAAAGTAGCTGGATTGAAGAAATGCGTTGCATAGTGGCTGCCCCCTTTACATGGGGCATGTGCCCTCTGTTCCCCAAAGGCCCACGGTGCCTTCCTCACTTATTTTAGCCATCCACCTGGCCCCTGGAGTCACTGGACTTTGCAAATCCCATCTCAGGATTTCAATTCCCCTTTCCCAGGCCCTTCCTATTGGGTGCCTCCCCGCTTTCACTATGAAAGCAGTCCAGCCCAGCCTGCTGTTTTCCCAGCCCTGCCATCCAAGCTCTGCAAGGCTGAGGTTTCCTGGACCCAGAGTCTGGGTTCCTGCACACCTGGCAGACCCTGCCTCTCTCCTTGCCCCCACCCATGAACCTCTGAGGCAAGGCAGAGAGAGTATTGAGGGGTTCACAGCCCTGGACCCTATGCCCGGGGGGCTGCAGAGGCTGTCCACAGGCACTCAGGCTGCTTCCGTCTGTCCCTGGCCTGCAGACGTTCGGGCAGCGCCTGTACCAGCAGTACACCTGCTACACTGTGTTCTTCATCAGCATCGAGGTGTGCCAGATTGCCGACGTGCTCATCCGCAAGACGCGCCGCCTCTCCGCCTTCCAGCAGGGCTTCTTCAGGTGTCCCCGGCTGGCCCCCTCCTGCCCTCCAGTCCCTGGTCCCAACTCCCATCAGATTGTGACCGTGGTTTGGAACAGCCGGCAAACACCAGTGGGTGCCGATGCCAGATGCTGACATGCCCTAACACTTTTCTAACTGACCAGTGGCTCCCCCTGTGGTCCCTCCACATTCCACTGAAAGGGTGGTGCCGAGAGGCCCGGGCCACTCCAGTGTTTAGTGTGTAGAACACCTCGTTGCTGCTGCTGACATCAGACCTACTTTGACCCACAGTATCCTAATTTCCATCAGGCTCCCAATTCCTAATGGCCTGTCCCATCCTGCTGCCCCGCCCCCACAGGAATAAGATCCTGGTGATCGCCATCGTGTTCCAGGTCTGCATTGGCTGCTTCCTGTGCTACTGCCCCGGCATGCCCAACATCTTCAACTTCATGCCCATTCGGTGAGAGGCTGTGAGCGGCGAGCAGAGGGAGGGGGCTGTGGGACATAGGCCTGGGATGCCCTTCACCTTGCCATGTGCCTTCAGGTTCCAGTGGTGGCTGGTCCCCCTGCCCTACGGCATCCTCATCTTCGTCTATGACGAGATCCGGAAGCTTGGAGTTCGCTGTTGCCCAGGAAGTGAGTGTGGAGATTGGGGGCCTGGGGACGGGGGACTGAAATGTTTTCAAGCAGCTGCACCCACCTTTGATCCTCAACATGTGGCCTCCAAGCCCTTGACCTTCCATAGCAACCACCACTGATCTATGACCCCTGAGCCCCTGGCTCTGCCTAAGCGGCACCCCCAGCACCGAGTCTCCTTGTTCCCTCTCTCTCCAAGGCTGGTGGGACAAGGAACTCTACTATTAGATGGACGACTGCCTTCAAGCATCCCTGCAACTGCCACAGCAGGTGGGGGCAGGGCTCCTGGGACCCTCTGGATGGCCACCAAGACATCTGAGCTACCAAGAGTCCCAGCCCCCCCAGTATCTGCTTCTGCAGCCCGCGGCACCCCAACCTTGGAGGGACCCTGCACACTCCCCTTCCCCATCCCCAAGGTTTGCACCTCCTGAAGCAGCAGTACCTGGGCACAGTCCTCTGAGCTGGCCTCGGGAAAGCCCTCACCTGCGGTGGTGGTGGGGCTCTGACAGGGAGTACAGCTGGCCGCTCCTGGAAGGTGTGTCTGTCCTTAGGACTCCAGTCCAGGCAGGAGGGCTGCCCAGGGGCCCTTCGTTAAAGACACGCTTGTGTCCTGCGAGATGGTAATAAAACCAGCTCATGCTGACTGTGCGGTATCCGGTGCCAGGCACTGTCCTCAGCGTCTCTCGTTAGTGATTGCGATCTCCCACAGTCCTACACGTGGGGGCTGTTTATTCCGGGCTGTACCTCCAGTGCCTAGAACACAGCCTAGCACATAGTAGGCGCTCAGTAAACCCGCCTTGGGGGAAATGATTCCTGTTTCTTTGCCCAGGGTCACGGCATCTAAAGGCAAGCTGGGCCGTGACCACAGGCACCCCTATCACTCTGGGCTTTCTCTGTTCTCAGCACCCTTCTCCCTCCTGGGGGCTCCCGGACACAAGGGGGCCCAAGTCATTTGTACATCAAGCATCCTCCACCCCTCACAGGCGTCTCCCCTCTGAGCCTACCTGCTTGCTTCTCTGTCCCATCAGTGGCCAGTTCCTGACCAACTCTTTGAGGTCCCTTCCTCACACCCTTCACCTGAAAGGTTAACCCCTCTGACTGCTGGAGACACCTGTCCTCCCCGTCCCCCCACCTCCCACCTCTGCCGCTCCTTTCCCAGTCCCCTGTTCCCCTCTCTTCCTCTTTCTCGTGGCTTTCTCTGGCTAGGGCCTGGGCTTCTCCTTCCTTGTGATCACAGTCCCCCAGTCCCCCGTGGCTTCAGCTGTCTCTGCAGTGACAGAGACCCACATCTGTCCCGAGCTTCCCCCAGTATCCAAGGTGACCTACACTGGCCTCTGCATCTTCCCCCAAACCTGCACCCACGCACTGACTCAATCTGATAGTCCCACTGTCCCATCAGTGTGGTCCCTTCTCCCTTGGAAACATGGTGAGCTCTGGGGCTTATAAACCCCAAACTCCTGTTATCCTGGAACTCTTTGCTCCTCCCTTACCTGTTATCGCCCCACGGCGCCCCCTGCCGGTAATTAAATACACACATCCCACTGATCACCAACACACTGGCTTAGCTTCTGGCCACTCTCCGCACCCCACCAGCCCTGCTCTGGTCCAGCCCTGCTCTGGTCCAGCCCTGGCCTCCTGGCCTCAGCCTCCCCACGCCAGACAACAGCCAGGCAGAGCTCCCTAAAGCCGTATCTGACCCTATCCTTCCGCTGCCTAGAGCTCTCCACAGTTCCCAAAGCCTTCTGTGATCTGACCCCTGCCAACTTAGGTAGTCTCACAAGCCCCTTTGAACTCATTCCAACCAGTTATGTTCCCTTGGGGAAAACAGGCCCCCTCTCTGACCTCCAGACCATTACCTCTGCCTTGCCCCAATCACTCATTCTTTAGGTCTCAGCTCACATGTCCTCTGCTCAGGGAAGCCCACAATGCTTCCACGTTAGGTCAGACGGCTCCTCTGGGTCCCGATAACCCCGGTGTTTCCCCATCATAACTCCAATCACCTGCAGCCTGGCTCACCAGTCCTACCACCTAGGCTTCACTGTCCTCTGCCAACTCGGCCCTCTTATATGGGGTTGTTTCTCTCCCTGAACCCCACGTAAGCTGGGATTCTTCCAGTTGGTAATTTCTGCAACCAACACTTGTCTCAATATGTGTAAAGAGCCATGTGGGGCATGAAGTGTGGGAGAAAGTGACTTTGTCACAAGTCCACCTAGACAGACTGCCCCATCTACTTCCTTTCCACACCAACGTCAAGGTGATCAATCATTTCCAGCTCCCAAGAGACCCCTGGACCCTGTCTTTATTCCAAACCATGAGGAAGAGTGGGCCCAGATGGCGGCTGCCCTGCCTCAAGGCAAATGCTCCCTCTGGAAACACCGAGACGGTCATAGCGAGCTTTCCTAGGCACAAGCTTAAATAAAATCATGTGGAACCTCAACAGCCTGGTCGAGGAGGAGGGGCAACTGCCCTATCCTGCTCCCCAGGGCACCCCACTGAAACACCAGGGTTGGGGAGCACCTTCCTGAGTGGGAGGGTGTGCATCGAAATGGAACTTAAACATGACATTCAAAGCTTCTGACACATCCCCCTCAGAGAGAGGTGGGGAATGGGGCAGGGAGCTGGCTTTGGTGGACCAAGGAAGGCTGAGGGCATGGGGGGCAGCGAGGGGGACACCCAGGACAATATCCAAGCTGGGGGGCCCACTGCTCTGCTCCTTGGCTGCAGCTGTCCTTCTACTCCACTTTGAGAAGGCTCAGGCCGGGATCTGATCTGCGGGCCACAGAACTGAGGGGCTCAGAGTCACAACTCTCCCCCCAGCCCCATGCTGACCCCATGGCTTGAATGATGTAAGAATCTGGCTGGGCAAATTGTTCCAGGGAGCAGTTTCACAAAAGCTGGTTTTGCTGGTTGGGTAAATCCAAAGGCCAAGCAATTGAACTGTCCACTGTGTAACAAGGGGCCACAAGTGGGAGCATGACAAGGTTAGATTTCAGACAGATCCCCTGGCTACCATACAGAAGACAGACTGGAAGGGGACACTGGGGCCAGGTGCCTCAGAGGTAACCAGCCCGGGAAGGGCACATGTGGGGAGGCCCAGGTTGAGGCTGTGAGGAGAGGAAGAGCCCCTCAAGGGCCCTCTCTTGGAGTCTAGCTCCCCTCTATCACCTGTCCCTGAGGGCCCTGGCCTCTGCCACTGCTCAGAGATCATCCAAACCTTCTGTCTACTCCCAGAAAACAAGGAGCCTGTGGAACTGCTCCAGGACATGGGACAAGTCAGTGACTGGCTAGCTTCCAGCTTGTCTACCTCCCTCCTGTGCCAGAACCAGGGCCTCTGGGACCCAGATGGGCACGGTATTGGGAGACAGTTCCCAACAGAGAGAAATGGAGGCAGTAAAAGTTTTCCAAATACTGTTTACTTCACTAAAACATGGAGCAAGGCAGGGAAAAGGTAAGCCAATGTCTGAGACACCAAGCCTAGGAGTGCACGTTGACAACGGCGACATAGAGAGCCAAGGTGCTGAGGGCCAGCAGCCCCGTTACCACTGCCCGGGCCAGCAGGGCTGTCCAGCTGCCCAGCGAGCAGAGGTGGACGAAGGTCCTAAGGGAAAATGTCACAATCAAAGGGAGAATAGAATAGATAACCCATCCCCCTCTGGACCAGCCACACACCCCACCCAGCTCACTCCATAACAAAGGCCTTGTAGACACTAAGGAACATCAGCAGGAGGACAGCCGGCCGGAAGGTGTGGTACAGATCATAGCGTGTTATCATCCAGACCTGGGCAGATGCGACGATGTAATGGACCTGGAGGAAGGCAGAAAGTCGGGGCCAGGCCTCGGGGAAGACTATGGCCACCAGCAGAACTGTGTGTGGGCGAGAGCAGGACTGCATACCAGACTGATGTTGGAGTCTATGCTCATCTGGATGTACTTCCAGTCAAACTCAATGCCCCGGGCTCCAACCCATAGGGGAATGCAGCTGAGGAAGGCAAAGGATGGGATTCTCTAGTACCCAGACACCCTCAGCACCAGGCTCCGAGCCCCCGCCCTCAAGCACCCCCATGAAACCAGGTGTCCCTTCTCAGGGGTCTGGGCTCCAAGCTGCTGCACGCACCGGGACATAATAAGCTCGGCGGTGGCCCAGCCTAGGGCAGCAACCATGATCTTGTACTCCCCTTTGCCAGCATTCCGGGACATGACAAGGTTTAGGCCTATCAGGTCGGCCACATCCACGCTGGCCTTCATGAACTCCTGAGGGTCAGGTTGAAGCTTAAGTAAGCACAGGGCACAGGGAGCCCCACTCCTGCACTCCCTCCCCTTCCCCGGCCCCTCTCACCCCAATGAAGTCATAGATGCCGCCTTCCCAGGTGGGAAAGAAGGTGGCCAAGAACAGCATCTGAGAACAGAAAGCAGAAAGAGGTCACTTCAAGGTGAGGGGATCACGATCAACCATGTGGGTTTTGTGGGAAGTTCGTTTGTATAAGGAGGGCAGGACAGGTTCCGGGGGCCCATCTGGAAGAGGAACCACCAGATGATGGCAAGATTACAGGCATGGGAGAGATAGAGGATAGGTCCCCACGTCCTCGAGGGGGCTGGAAGTTTAAGTTCTGGGTGATCACAGGGCATCTGAGTCAGGTCTGAACGTGCTGCTCCTTGGGCAGTGTTAGCAGCACGTAGGGAATCAGTGAACACTCTTAACTGCACCAAAAAAACCTCTGAGCCAACCACACTACTGAGGTTTGTTCAATTTTACTAAATGCCACGCAAAAGTTGCTTCTAGGCCTCTTTTCAGGTCGTGCTCTCTTTAAAGTCCATCCTCTCTAGGTATCCCGACACCATCCCATTGCAGAGTCCCGAGGGCGGTCCCACCATCGGGGATACGCAACGGGGGCGGGTCCCTGGGTCTGCAGAGCCTAGGGGCCAGACACGTGGGGTCTCAACGGCCCTCACCTTGCAGAGCTGCACAAAGAGGTAGGTGACTCCAGCCTGGACGCATTTCCAGAAGGCGTTGTACTCTGACCTGGAGAAGCAGGCGGTGAGGGTCGGCCCGGGCCCCGCACCCTCTCCGCCCGGCGCCCTTCCCGCACTCACAGGCCGCTGCACTTGTACGTGATGAAGTAAGGGAAGTAGGCGAGAGCGAAGCAGTTCCCGAAGTGAAACAGGGTCATGACGCCGGCCGCCCGGTCCCGCCCGCGCGGGGATCGCGAAGCGGCGTCTCCCGGAGCGGGTCTTGGCTCCGCCGGCGCTTTCGCCGCGGCCAGGGCCTGTAGCCCACCTGACTAGCCGCGGCCCGCGCGCGGCCTTCTGGGAGCCGTAGTCCCGGCGCGGGGCGTCGCGCCCAGTGACGTCAGAGCGCCCGTGGCCGCCCTTGGTTCAAAGCGCTCCCTGCCCAGCGCTGTGGGGACCTTTCGGCCATGTGGGGTTTCCCCTGCTGCTACCGCCGTCCCAGTCTCCCGAAGTGGAACCCGGCTTGGAGTCGAGTGCGACCCCTCGCCCGTGGGCGCAGGCGATCGAATAAGTGTGGGGCGGGCCTTAAACCCGAATCAGAACCCGCCGTAACCGGCGGCAGAGATGCGGGACGCAACTGTGAGCACTGTTCTTTATTTCACCATGGATTCAGGGGCGGGGGGCGCCTACCCCGGGTGCCCTTCCTTCCCCGGAGAGCCAGAGAGCCAGATCCTGGAACGGGAGGCACAGGTTCCGGCCCTGGCCCCTGGGAGGGAAAGAAAGGACCTTCCCGCTTCACTTGTCTCGGCTAAACATGTGGCGGAGGAGGTCGACCACCCGGTGACTGTAGCCATATTCGTTGTCGTACCTGTGGAGGAGGGGTCGGGAGGTTCAAGGGGGTCCCTTCCGACCACCCCTTAGTTCCCCTCCTACTGAGTCTCCAGCCCTTTCCTCCTTACCATGAAATGAGCTTCACGAAATTGTCATTGAGCGCAATGCCGGCCTTAGCATCGAAGATGGACGAGCGGGTATCACCGAGGAAGTCCGTAGAGACGACCTGAGCGTCCGAATTTCAAAGATAAGTGCGGGCGGCAGAGCAAGGACCTCCGGGAGCTCAGGCCCCGACTCTTAGGCACATCGTCCATCCATGCATTCATCTACAATATGTGATGTAGGCCTACTGTGTCCAGTCTCTAGGACAGGGTATGATGAAGGCAGATAGGGGCTCTGTATGTCGGGGTCTGGCCAACGGGCACAGGTCACAAACACCCTCATGCTGTACCCATACATCCCTTTCCTAGGCGTAATGCAGGCATTTGGAAGGGGCCAGCATGGAGGGGCTCTCTGAGAGGTGGCCATGAGCGGGGTCTGGATGACTGGGAAGATCTGGCTGGCTCGGGCCCTCAGCACGTGTCTGAGGTGGAAGGAGCTGCAGGAACGGAGGACCTGAGGGTTTTAGCCCTAGTGTCATGAAAGGCCACAGGACTGTTTTCACTCCTGGAAACGTTTATAATGTGATTCCATTAAAATGAACCATCCTGGTGACTGTGGGAAAGTGGACCTGCAGGAGTGAATGCAGGGAGATAGCACCAAGGTGGACGTGCAGGGGTCCACCATGACCACGACATCCACTTCTCACAGAGAAGGCGCCTGGTCATGGCCTGGCCCCACGTGAGTATTGAAAAAAATGGCAGCTGCTGTCTTTTGTTCACTAAGCATATATTAGTCACTTGCTGTATCCCATGCTGGAGCCACAAAAGTGAAAACACGGCCCCTAAATCCCTGTTTTCTTGGATTGCACACGCCAGTGGGGCCAACAGTGACTATAAAATGAAATTTCTGATGCGGAATAGGCCCACAAAAAGAACATCTTTTGAGGGGTACCTTGCTGAAGAGGGAGATTGAAGTAGAGACTTGGAGGAAGTGAGGACAGACTGTGTGATCACTCGGGGGGCAAACATTCCAGACGGAAG
The DNA here is from genome assembly GCA_963573385.1 of Cacajao melanocephalus. Lineage (NCBI taxonomy): Eukaryota > Metazoa > Chordata > Mammalia > Primates > Pitheciidae > Cacajao > Cacajao melanocephalus. The sequence continues at coordinate 32,930 of CAUYLG010034864.1, read as the reverse complement.
GAACAGAGTGCAAAGGCCCTGAGACAGGGAGGTCTCCCTTCCCACCCTGCAGTTTCTGTCTTGGCACATTGAGAGCAGCTCCCTGGCAAGCGGAAATCGTGTCCCCTGCCCAGAGGGTTCTTTCCAGGGTCTCCCCTGCTCAACCCCTACCTCATCCTCAGTGTAGCCAAGGATGCCAGCCATGGGTCCCTTGGCTGCTGCTTTTACAGCCTCCTTGATGGCTGAGTAGGGGGCTGGCTGGGCGAGGCGGCAGGTCAGGTCCACGACAGACACATCCGGGGTTGGTACCCGGAACGCCATCCCTGTCAGCTTCCTGGAGAATCCCCCATGAGGGGCAGGAGTCAGAACTTAGGGACACCACCCTCCATTTCCCCTTGCCCTGAGACGGCCAGGCCCCTGCTTTCCCCTTAAAGACTGAGGGCCAGTCCAGTTCTCCCGGGGTGTGCCCCCACCCTGGTTGCAGCTTCTGGTCCTCATACCCTTTGAGTGCTGGGATGACTTTGGTCACGGCTTTGGCAGCCCCAGTGGAGGCTGGGATGATGTTCTGGTGGGCACCCCGCCCATCTCTCCAGGCCTTCCTTGATGGTCCGTCCACCGTCTTCTGGGTGGCTGTGTAGGAATGGACCGTGGTCTTGGGGAAGAAGAAGACCATGATGAGACCTTCATGCTCCTAAGCTCCCATGCCTCTTTTTTCCAGGACTAGGGTAGTGGCCTAGGTGTGGAGGCTGGTGGGGCCACCGCCACAGACCACGGGAGGGGGCGTGTGCAGGCCGGGGTCCAGCCTTGCCTGAGGGTTGTACAGGGTTTTAAAAGACGTCTGTACTGGTGAGCCTCTCCTCCCGAAACCGGCCTCTCCCTCTTAACTCCATACACTAAGCAAGGCCCTGGAAGAAGAGGTTGGGTTTCCCAGCCCCTCAACTCACCATCAACCCTTCCACGATCCCAAATTGCTCGTGGATGACCTTGGCGAGGGGGGCCAGGCAGTTGGTGGTGCAGGACGCGTTGCTGAAACAGCCAAGGTGTGCACAAGCACTGTGAGGTAAGACGCAGAGCCGCCCTCCGCCCTTACCCCTCTTGTGAAACGACAAGATGAGGGTGAGAGGGATTGGTGGGGACGCTGTAAGACTGAAGGAGGCTGGGGAGGCTCCCCGAGCTTGTCCTCCAGAAGTCATGCATTTTTAGCAGATAGTTTCGGGAAGGAGAAACAGAAGCCAACTGACTAGGAATCCAGTGGGGCTGCGGGTGGGGAGGACGAGTCTACTCTCCCTTCCACAGCCTGGTGTGTCCTCGGGCGCCACCCGCACACTGCAGGATGTCGCTGCCCCTTACCTGACAATGTTCATGGAACCAGGGTTATAGTCATTTTCGTTCACACCCATGACGAACGTTGGTGCATCCGGCGAGGGCGCAGAGATGACCACGCGTTGAGCACCTGCCGAGATGTGGTCCTGGGGAGGAGGTGCAAGTGTCAGGTGCTTCTGGTGCCATTGTCCCCCTAGCTGGCCCTGGGCACGCCTCCCCCGCTTACCGAAGCTGCCTCTATGGAGAGGTACACGCCTGTGGACTCCACCACGTAGGGGCTCCCGACAGCCCTCCAGGGGATCTGTTTGGGCTCTTTGCTGCGGGGTAGTGGCAGGGCTGAGTCAGTCTCCCCTGCGTGGGCCCCACCTTCAGAGTCCACAGCCTTCACCATTTGAAAGGCTGAGCAGGTGCCTTCCTGCAGGTGCCGGCCCACCTGCAACCACCTGCATCCCCCACCCCACACACCGACCTACCCCAGATGGACTGCACCCCGCTGGCCTTGCTTTTCACCACTGCCCTGCTTCGGACCACTTTCCCTTTGGTGATTGCACCACCCCTGCTATGCCTGGGTACTGGCAGTGACCTCCCCAACTCAGCCATCAACTTCCTCAGCGGCACCAACCCTAACTGGTGCCAGCCAGCTCAGACCCTTTCTTCATACACTGCCTGGGACGTGGACTCTGTGACCATGAGGCCTGCCCAGCTGCTTTCTGGACCCCAGCGCTGACAACCTCAGCATGAACCCTCCTGGACCCTCAGCTCCTGCATAGGAAGCCGGCTGCCAAAGGCCAGGAGAGTGTCTGAAAACAGACACTGCATTAAAGAAAAAGCTCCTGGAGGAAGCCTGAAGCCTGAGGCAGCCTTGGGCCAGCAGTGGCTCATGGTTTACATTAGAAAAGTAAGGAAGGTTTGGGGTTTCCTGTTTACTAAATGTACGTTTTTACTTGGCATTTTGACACACGTTTGTATTTGAAATATACTGAACATCTAGTATTGCTGTTTTCTAGTTGGCTTTAGCAACAAGCATTAAGTGAATAAACTATTCCGCTCTCTTCCTTCCCGGGTTTATCATGAGTCACGGTGCTTTGCTTCTGTGATTCTCGGCCAGTGTTGGTCTGTTTCCATTGCCGTTGATCCTGCTTCCCTCAATTGCGGGGACGGGGGTGGGGGTTCAATCAGTGTTTGTGGGTTTTCTTGGTTTGAGACGGCCTTCCTCTCGCCCAGGCTGGAGTGGTGGTGCAGTCACGTAGCTCACTGTAGCCTTGATCTTCCTGGCTCAAGCCATCCTCCTCCCTTGGCTGCCCAAGTAGCTGGGACTACACACCACCATGCCCAGCTAATTTTTCAATTTTTTTGTAGAGATGGGGTCTCACTTTTGTTGCCCAGGGTGCTTTAGAACTCCTGGGCTCAAGTGATGCTTGGCTTCCCACAAGTGCTGGGATTACAGGCGTGAGCCACTGTGCCTGACCTCATGGTTTTTTGTTTGGTTGTTTTTTTTCAGGCAGAGTATCACTCTGTCACCCAGTCTGGAGTGCAGTGGCACAATTTTGACTCACTGCAACCTCTGCCTCCCGGGTTCAAGCGATTCTCCTGCCTCAGCCTCCTGAGTAGCTGGGATTATAGGTGTGCGCCACTATGCCCGGCTAGTGTTGTGGTTTTTTTTTTTTTTTTTTTTTTTTTTGTATTTTTAGTGGAGACGGGGTTTCGCCACGTTGGCCAGGCTGGTCTCAAACTCCTGACTTCCTGCCACCTCAGCCTCCCAAAGTGCCGGGGTTATAGGCATGAGCCACTGTACCTGACCTCATGTTGTTTTTTTTTTAGTTAGCCATTTTATACATGTGTACTGAACATGTGCCCTGTGCCCATATTCTAAGTGCCTTACCTGTATTAAACTTCCGTAACCTTCACAACACAAGGAGGAAGTGCTACCCCTGTCAGGGCAGAGGGGAGAGGAGTGAGGCAGAGCCTGCTGCAGTGCAGGCGGGCTGGCCTCGCCTTGGGTCTGCACTCTTGGCTCCACTGCCTGAATGAATGAATGGGCTGCCCTGCAAGGCCATAGCACATGGTTATCCTCTTCCTGTCTCCAGCTCTGTCAGTCCACTTTCCATCATCTAGCCCAACTAGCTCTTCTCAGATACCTCCTAGTTCCTGCCTTCCAAATTAGGGACACTTCAGATTCCTCTGCAGCAATTGCTGAGTGAGTTGGCCTGAGGCAAACAGTATGCGCCAGAAGACCCCAGGCCCTCCCCCAGGCTGTCATGGGCCCCAGCCTCCTGCCCACTGGGCTGTTTTAAGGATTCCATTCATTCATTCAAAGGAAGTTCTGAATGTCTACCAGGGTCTGTACCTGCTAATGCCAGAGCAACGGGTGGCACCAGTTGACAGAGCCCTCCAAGCAAGGCCATGGCCTTGTGGGAAGTGCCCCTTTAAGTGTCCACAAACACATGTTCACTCCATTTGTGCCTGCAGCTATGGCTGTGGTGGGTTTGCTCATCATCCCCATCAGCGACAGGGCGGAACTTAGGCTCAGGCCAGTTTGGTCCCTTGCCCAAGGTCACCCAGCTAGCAGTGGCAGCGTGGAGTGGAATGCAGGCACACGGCCTGGCTTGTGCGGCTCAACAGTGCAGGGATGGAGAGAGGACTGGGGAGGGGGACCCCATTGCACAAGTGACCAGAGAAGGCAGCATCTGAGTGGGGGCGGGGACGGAGGGGGCAGCTAGGTGGGGAAGGGGGATGGCTCCAAGTGGCAGGAATGGGGGTGGCCACGTTGAAGTCTGCGTGATGACTACAGCGCTGGAGTTGTTTTTCATGTCATGATTTCAAACTTGGGTTAAGCAGCTTTCTTCCATTTTCACTGACTTTCCAGTCTCTGCCCTGCCACCCATAAACTTCCTGCACCCATCCCTGCCCCTTTATCACTCACCCTACCCCTAGAGAAGGGCTGAGATTAGATCTGTGGGCAGGGGTACTGGGGACCCCCGCCTGGGCCTGGACAGGGTTCCCTAGGGTGCCTGTGTGTATGTGCATGTGTGGGTGTGTGTGGGCACCTGTGGGCGTGTGTGTGTAAAAGCACCAGGCAGCCACAGAGCCAGGAGTGGCTAACAGTTTACATTAGAAAGGTGAATGTCAGACAAAAATAAAATTCTAAGCCCCCCACAACTAACTGAATGCAGCCCTTCTCTTGGTCCAGGGCATTCTAAATAAACTCGAAACTCTCGATCAGGCTGTGATGGGAACGGGTGCTCGCACAAGCCTCATTATACCTTCCTCCCTTTGGAGGAATTCAGCTACAGCTGACCAGCAGTGGCCAATGGGAGCTGAACAGGTGTGGAGTTGAAGGGGAATCCAGAGTTGAGTTCTGGAATGTTGACATGCCTATGAGAAAACTATGCCTATGCAAATGATCGTTAAAACAAAAGCATTCTAGGCAGGGTGCGATGGCTCATGCCTGTAATTCCAACACTCTGGAGGCCAAGGTGGGAGGATTGCTTGGGGCCGGGAGTTTGAGATCAGCCTGGGCAAAATGGCCTCTACAAAAAAATTAGCCAGGTCTGGTAGCTTGTGCCAACTACTTGGGAGGCTGAGGTGGGAGGATCGCTTGAGCCCGGGAGGTCAGGGCTGCGGTGAGCTATGATTACACCACTGCACTCTAGCCTGTGCAAGACAGTGATGCCCGTCTGTAAAAGAAATAAATAAATAAAAAGAAAAAGCATTCTTGAGTACAGTGAGGCATCTTTTCAGATTAGTGCTTCTTAACCATTTTGGGGGTGAAGGACTTGAGACTCCCCTCTTCTAATCAGTACCTAGAGGCATGCACGCGCAATTTCCAGCCCCAGGTGAGAGGCTGGAATCGCATTTTAGCCACCTCCACATCCCCTGCCTCAGTATGTCAGCGCTGTGCATCAGATAGATGCTCTCCTTACCACTGGTAGACAGAGATCTCATGGTTATCCACGACCAGCTGTCCATTCCTGAATTCCACACTCCCCTTGTATCGGCCGTGGGTGGAGTCATACTTAAACATGTACACCTGTGGGGGATGAAACAGCTCCTAGTCTTGGGGTGGCAGGGTGAACATCCCTAGAGAGTCCCCCCTTTGGTGAAAGTCTCACATTGCAGCTGAGAGCCCTCCATACAGCTCTCCTGAACCCCCTTCCGGCCCCAGTCCCACCCTGCTGTTCCTGCCCTCTGCCTGCTACTGACCATGTATTCTGGGTCAATGAATGGATCGTTCACAGCCACGACCTTAACACCCTTCTCCATGCAGGCGCGCAGCACCAGGCGACCGATGCGTCCAAATCTGGCCAGGGACAGACAGAGGAAGCGATGGGAGAGAAGGGGTAATGGAGAGGAGGCTCCCTCAAGGAGACTGGTGGGAAACCTTAACCCAGAGGAAGAAGGCAACCACCTCTGTGTAGGCCACGGTCATCTCTTGCCAAGAGGACCTCACTAGCCCCTTCGCTGCTTTTGCAGCTCCCTCTCTTGATCCATTCCCTAACCCTATTCCTTTTTTTTTTGAGACAGAATCTAGCTCGTCTGCTCAGGCTGGAGTGTAGTGGCACTATCTCGGCTCATTGTGACCTCTCCCTCCTGGGTTCAAGTGATTCCCCTACCTCAGCCTCTCAAGTAGCTGGGACTACAGGCGCGTACCACCACACCTCCCTAATTTTTGTATTTTTAATAGAGTTGGGGTTTCACCATGTTGGCCAGGTTGGTCTCAAACTCCTGACTCCAAGTTGATAAACCTGCCTCAGCCTCCCAAAGTGTTGGGATTACAGGCATGAGCCACGGCTGTGCCTGATTCCTAACCCCTATTTTTAACCTTGTAGCTGTTTTTTTTTCCATAAAATTTTTTTTTTTTTTTTTTTGTAGAGACAGGGTCTCGCTATGTTGCCCACACTGGTCTCAAACTCCTGGTCTCAAAGGATTTTCCTGTCTCAGCCTCCCAAAGTGCTGGGTTTACAGGTGTGAGCCTGGACGTATCTTTTAAAACTTCAAGACAGATTACATCTCTTGGCATGAAAACATCCACGACTGTCCATCAGTAAAACAAGATCTACACTCCTTACTTGCGGTGTAGCAGCATCTCCTGGGTTTCCCTCCGGCCTCCCTCCTTTTCCCCTTTGCTTGGTGGACAACAGCCACTCTGATATCCTGGCTGTCCCTGAACACGCTGAGCTCGCCTCGCTCCAGAGTCACTGCTTGTCTCGCTGCCTGGAAGACTCCTTCCCCAGCAAGGTGCCCTGGGACCTGGCTGCCTCTCTTCAGTCTGGCCTGATTCCAACGTCACCTTCTCCCCGAGGCCTTCCCTGACCACTGCCGTCTCCAGCCTTACCTTTCCACTGGCTTCTACACTGTTCAAAACACACACCACTGCACAATCTCATTTTTTTTTTTTTTTTGAGACGGGGTTTCACTATGTTGGCCAAGATGGTCTCGATCTTTTGACCTCGTGATCCGCCCTCCTCGGCCTCCCAAAGTGCTGGGATTACAGGTGTGAGCCACCATGCCCAGCCTCACAATCTCATTTCTTTGGTTACTGTCTTCCCCACCAGAATGTGGGCTGAGGGTGGGGCCCCATCTGACTTACTCTGGGCTATTTCTCCAGGGTTGTTGGAATGAAAGCATTGATGGGGGAAAATGCGGAGGAGCCCCCAGTTAGCAGCCAGAGGAGGGGCTGGGCTCTAAGCCTTCAGACTGATCAGGGGCTGGAGTAGACTCACCCATTGATGCCCACAGTCAGCTCCCGGGCCACAATCTGAGGAGGAGGAGTAGCAGGGCGAGGCGGTGGCGGTGGCGGTGGTGGCGGTGGCTTTATTTCCTCTCTTACTGGTGTGGGCTCTGGTTGTGGCGGGGGCTGTACTTCAGCCTTGGGCTCAGGTGGGGGCGGTGCTCTGGTGACTGTAGGGGAAGGGAGGGAATGGGTTGCTTGACCACCAAAGTGAAAGAGAATGAACTGTCTTTGCTGCCCAGAATCTGTTGCTGGCTCCTGGCCCCTGGCCCCTGGCCTCTAGTGACCAACCGTTTGGCCCCGTTTCCCAAACCCACTTTCTCTACAGCATAAACTTGTTTAAAATATCACTGTCAAGGGTCCTTCCCCGGAGATTCTAATTCAATGGGTATGTACTTTCAACATAGGTCGCTTGCAGTGACATTCTCTGTGCCTCAGTTTCCTCCTCTGTAAGGGGAGATAAAAGTACTTTTCTTAGGGGGTCATTGTGAGGATTAAATAAGGTAATACTCGGAGTGCTTATGACCGAGCCCAGGAAACTTTTGACACACATTAGTATTTTGGAGACTGCTCCCCGAACTTGTCCGATAATTGATTTAGCCCAGCGGTCCCCAAACTGTTCTGATGATAGGAATCACCTGGGTGGCCAGGTGTGGTGGCTCATGCCTGTAATCTCAGCACTTTGGGAGGCCAAGGCGGGAGGATCACTTGAGGTCAGAGTTCAAGACCAGCCTGGCCAACATGGAGAAACCGCGTTCTCTACTAAAAAATACTGTAATCCCAGCTCCTCAGGGGGTTGAGGCAAGAGAATCTCTTGAACCTGGGAGGCAGAAGTTGCAGTGAGCTGAGATCCCACCACTGCACTCCAGCCTGGGCGACAGAGCAGGACTCTGTCTCAAAAAAAAAAAAAAAAAAAAAAGAAGAATCACCTGAGGAGGCCTCTTCTTAGAAAAATCGGACTCAGTAGGTCTGTACGGAGGCCCAGGAATCCTGTTTTTAATAAGCACTCCAGGCATTTCTTATCCCCAGGGAAGCTTAGAGAGTACTGTGTATCATACTCTGTGAAGCCCATGGAAGCACACATTGGCTCCTGCCTCTCCACACACTTCCACTCCTAGACTGCACTTAAAAAACCGCGCCCAGAGGTGCACTTCCACCTGAGCTACAGAGGCGGGCTCGAGAAGAGGGGAGAAGTGGAGACTCCGGGGACCTGGTGGCAGAGAGTTTCAAGCTGGAAACTCAAGCCTGGCTCAGTCCATACACACCTGCTGCCGTGTGGACTTGGGCAAGTTAATGAACCTCTCGGGGCTGATCCTCTATCTAGGGGCTGCTGTGAGGGCTCAGTGAGATCTCAAGGCACACACATAGGAGCTGATTTTAATAGAGGAGGGAAGTCTGATCCTCCTCTATTAAAATGAGGATAGGGAGACAGCAGGGAGTAGAAATGGGCTGGAGGGGGACAGCGGGAGTCCAAGTTTGTAGCACCAAATCAAAGGCACCTGGGAGGTGGTGAGTCTGGGAGCTGGGGGCCAGCCGGCCTGTCTCCCTTACCTCTCGCTGGTGCCACAGACCTTGTGGCCTGAGGCTGGACGATGGGTGTTTCCAGTGGCTGTCCAGGTTCATGAAGGTGTTAGTGTTTATTGGTGAACCTGGGGATGTTTGCATCCCTGGGGTTGTTTCTGCTACTAGGGGAAGGGGATTTACCCCCCTGGTTAAGAGTGGGAATCTGAGCCCAATGGGTGACCTTTCGGAAGAAAACTGAGATGGTCCTCCTCTCCCAGCGCCCCCAGCCTTGCACTCTCTTCCCCTCCACTGTAGGGGTGGGGTTCCTGGGTTGGAGAAAAGCCTGGGGGTCAGCTGGGTGCTTTGTGGAGCTCCTCACTTTGTCCTCCCACTGAATCCCGAGAGGCATGCGCTATAAACCCACTTTACAGAGGGGAAATGAAGCCCGAGGCCACGGAGCAGTGATGCACAGGGCAGGCGTTCAAGTCCTGGGGCTGTTAAGCTGGTCTGCTTCTTTGTCTTTCAGGGTCTCCTGGACCCAAGCCCTGCCCCACTCCAGCCCTACCTACCCCTGTGGCCCCGCCTGTGGGAAGTGAGGGAACAGCATGGGAGTGGGGGCAGCGCACGGAAGACCTGGTTCCTCTGACTAGAGTGAGTGAGTGAATGAGTGTGCGTGTGCCACCATTGTTGAGAAACTAAGGAAGTGATTTGCCCTCTCTTAACCTCTGTTGGCCGCTCTGTAAACTGCAGGCACACACTGGCCTACCCAGGTAGTGGTGAGGCTTCCCTGAGAGCTGGCCTGTGAAGTGGTCAGCAGTCCCTGGCAGGTTGCAAGTGTCCTTGCTTTGTGCATCACAGGGAGGGCAAAACCCATCTCATGCAAAGCGCCTTGAAAATTACTTTTACGTGGAAGCCCAGCTCACCCCCACCCAGTTCTCCATAAGCCACTCCTAAGCCCGCCCGCTTCCCACCACCCTCAGGCTGCAGCCTCCGATGTGTCCCTGCTTCTGCCCTTTCCATGGGGTGATAGCAGTGCGAAGCCCACCCAGGCCTGGGGGCAGAGGTCTGGTCTCCATGCCATCGCGGTAGACCCTACTCTGCCAGCACACCCCGGTGGGTGTGGAGGGAGGGAGGGTGGATGACCCCCTGGCCCCTGGATGGTGTGCACCCCAGGAAGGGCGGTCGGGATGTGGCACTGGTTCGAGGGTGCGGATGCTCCCCACCACCCTTTCCACCCGCTCCCCGTGCCCCCGCTGCCTCCCTTACCTGGGCACGGCTGTCGCAGCAACTGGACAACGGTGACATTGGTGAGGACGATGTCGCGTTTCGACATGGCCTCTTATAAAGTTATCATGGCCTGGCTGCCCCGGAACCCTCCGTGAGGTTACTGAGGTGAGTGCCCGCTGGCAGGGCTGGTGGGTGCCAGGCCTCTTGCTGTGATGTCACAGTGCCCAGTGATGTCACAATACCCAGTGGTGGTATTGTGCCCAGGCCAGAGGTGGTGCCCAGGCCAGAGGCCACAGACCACTGCATCCCATCCCTGCAGGGTCGTGGGACGTCAGCACGCTGTGCACCACCGTTCCATGGCCATGCACTGCCTCTGGAATGGAATCCCACTTTTAAAAATTATCATTTGTGGCTGGGCGCAGTGGCTCACGCCTGTAATCCTAACTCTTTGGGAGGCCGAGGTGGGAGGATCACTTGAGCTCAAAAGTTTGAGAGCAATATGGGCACTGTGGCAAAACCCCATATCTACAAAAAATAAAAACAGTAGCCGGGTGTGGTGGTGCATACCTTTTGTCCTAGGGAGGCTGCGATGGGAGGATCACTTGAGCCTGGGAGGTCAAGGCTGCAGTGAGCTATGATTGCATCACTGCACTCCAGCCTGGGCGACAGAGCAGGACCTTGTCTGAAAAACAGAAAAAGGTGTTAGCCCAATAAACTATACTGAATGAATAAATGTCAATTCCTCAGGTTTCTTCTGATGGCCAATATTTTTTTTTCTTTTTTCTTTTTTTTTTTAAAGATGGGGTTTCATCATATTGGTCAGGCTGGTCTCAAACTTCTGATCTCAGGTGATCCACCCGCCTCAGCCTCCCAAAGTGCTGGGATTATAAGTGTGAGCCACCTCGCCCGGCTTTTTTCTTTTTTTTTTGAGACAGAATTTCACTCCCATTGCCCGGCTGGAGTGCAGTAGTACGATCTCAGCTCACTGCAACCTCTGCCTCCTGGGTTCAAGTAATTCTCCTGCCTCAGCCTTCCGAGTTGCTGGGACTACAGGTGCCCACCACTACACCTGGCTAATTTATTTTTTCATTTTTGTAGAGTTGGGAGTTTCACCATATTGGCCAGGATGGTCTTGAACTCCTGACCTCAGGCGATCCACCTGCTTCGGCCTCCCAAAATGCTGGGATTACAGGCGTGAGCCACCTCACCTGGCCCTGATCCCAACCTTATCGCACCCTCCACGTCATATCTTCTGGCAGTACCCATTCTTTTCCTTGCAGCTTTTCATGTAGTTTGTCGTGATCTATTGATCAGTTTATTTGTCCGACGTCTCCCCCTTGGGCTGTAAGCCCCCACAGGGCTTGTGTTCTTGTCTGTCTATTCACGACTGTGCCTCCAGCACTTAGAACAACACAAAGCAGGTTTTCAATAAACATCTGGGGAAGAACAAGCGGACAAACAGCTCCCTCCCCTGCAGCCCCGGGGTAGGGGTTTGCTTACACCTTGGTGACTCACAGGCAGGTACCCTCACCTGCATAGCAGGTTGACACGTAGCTGTGACCAAGGTTCGGGGGAGTGGGGGTTTGCGCCCCCTTCCAGAGAGGGGTGGATGCAAGAAGGGCAGAATGATATAACCTGTTCCTTCCGCCAACATCCATGGGAAATTCATTTGCCAAGCACCTGGCATGGAAGTGGGGCAGGGTGAGGCTCTCCTGCTTCCATGGCCTGGGAGAAGAACTGAAAGTAAACTAGGTGTATAGGTGAGGAGGTTTTAATTAACCCAGACCAAAACACAGACGATTAATTCAACAAAGGAGCTCCATTCTGGTGTACAAGCAAAGAGGGGAACATAAATAGCATCAACAAAACCAGGATTAAAAAGGGGCTGATTTTGGCTGGGTGTGGTGGCTTATGCCTATAATCCCAGCACTTTGGGAGGCAGAGGCAAGTGGATGCCTTGAGGTCAGGAGTTCGAGATCAGCCTGGCCAACATGGATGCTAAAACCCCATTTCTACCAAAAATACAAAAATAGCCAGGCATGGCGGCATGCGCCTGTAATCCCAGCTACTCAGGAGGCTGAGGCACAAGAATCACTTGAATCTGGGAGGCAGAGGTTGTGGTGAGCCGAGATTGTGCCACTGCACTCCAGCCTGGAATCTCACTCCAGTCGCTACAAAGTGAGACTCCATAAAGAAAAAAAGGCCATTCTCAGTTATGGAGACAGTTGCCAAAGTCCTGAATTGAATCATGGCACATGGGAATAGAGAGACACATGGGTGGAGAGGGGTAGAGAAGATGGAACACAGTTCAAAGTGTGAGAAACCCTGTCTTTTGGTCCCCAGGTGGTTAGGATTCTGACGCTCATCACCCACTCTTCTCTGCCCAGCCACCTCCTGGCATGGGAAACGCCATCATTTCGGCCCTGGACCAGGGCAGAAAAACCACACCTGAGTTTGCCCAGGAATTTGGCTCTGTCCCTGGAGTGTGAAACCAGGAAACAGATTTGATGAGCTCAAGCTTCTAGAGGTGGCACAATTAGTCACCCTCTATAGGCAGAGCCCAGAGAAGGCAGAAGCTCCTGGGTATCTGTCCTGCGATTCCTGCCTTTGGGTGGAGTCAAGTGTCCAGGAGCTGGGGAAGAACCCTGGGTCCTCTGAGGAGAGTGGGCCTTGGTGCCCTTGTTTGAGCAAAGCCTGAAAACACGTGCAGATTCTCGCCACACCTGGGCACCCACACACATAGCTCTGCCACCCCCGGCGGCTCACACCCTGCACATTCCTTCCTCCCTGGCCTTCCCACCAGCAATCCCACCTCCGCCCCTCTCAGTCTCTCCCTTTGGCACCAAAACCCAAATATCTTTCACCTCTGCACCCACGGTACCTACCTCCTGGCTCTCGTTCTTCTGGTCTTAGCGTCCCTCCGGACTGGCTCCTAGATCCATCTGCTGCTCAAAGCCTGCCCACCACCACCTGCCCTTCCTTCCAATGCCCCTTTTCATGCTCGAGGCCAGACTTTCAGCTGTTTCCTCTCCAACGCAAGCCAGTATGTCGACACTTGGGGCTTCAGGTTGGGGCTTAGGAGGCCCCATAGGGGGAAGGCAGGAAGGATGAGTGCCTGGCCCCAGCCCAGGTTCTGGCTCACAGGCTCCTGCTGCCCCGGGTCTTCAGTCCCTCCCCGTGGCTGCCTCAACCGGCTTTTCAGGAGACACTGCGTCCTGTTCCAGCTCATGGCAATCAGCCCCCTGCCCATGCCCAAGGGCTGGGAGGCAGGAGGTCTGGGTTCTGTGACAGGAATGGGATCCTGCCTCCAAAATCTGTGACACTCCCCAAGGGACCCTATGCTACTCTGGCGACCCAGGCGCCCTTCCCTCCAGCACCCTATGAGACCCAGGCTTGGGCTTGGAGTCTCTTCCCTCGGCTTCTTCAAATCCATTTGTCCAGTTAATACATACTTACTGAACCCCAGGCAGTGTTCAAGCTGCTAGGAATACAGCAGTGTACAACATGACCAATTTACATTCCTGCTACATGAGACAAGCAGTAAAAAATAAAGATGATTTCAGATTTTTTTTTTTTTGGCTACGAAAACAAAAGGGTGATACTACAGAGTATAATTAATGCCATGTTATGGTCAGGGGAGGTTTTCTTGAGAAGGTGGCATTTAAGTCAAGTACGGATGAGGAGGAGCCAGCCATGTGAAGATCTGGGTTCTGCATTCTAGGCAGAGAGAGGAGCATGTGCAAAGGCCCTGCAGCAGGAATGAGCCTGGCGTGTTTGTGAAACGGAGAGAAGGCCTGTGTGGCTGGAATGGAATGAGTGACGGGCAGGGGCCGGCCCAGATGAACCAGGTCTGATGACTCCCTCAACCCCCCTAGGATTCTCCCCTCTCCCGACAGTGCCTCCCATCATTCTAGCCCCTCATTGCTGGAGGAGCTGGAGGCTTAGATGCCTGAGAGTAGTGCAGTGTTGAAGAATCACCTGCATCCCAGGGATGGCGAGTGGTGAAAGGTGGGTTTGAGAGAGAGGAGGCCTGGACAGTGGGTGAGGAATGAAAAGAGGAGGTGGCTGGAAGGGCAGACACTCATCTCTGGGGTGGAGGGCAAGATGCCAGAGTCCTTCTCTATCCATGACTCACCCTCTCTTCCTCCTCCTCTTCATTGCTCAACTCCAAATCTCGCTAGGAAACACCTCCTTGACTGAGGACCAAGTCAGTGCCTCACAGGGGTAATTGAGTCATGAGGCGTGGAAAAGAGGGAGAGAGGATAAATAGCAGCGTGGCTTCCCCAGCTCCTCTCTGCATCCTTCCCCACCTTTCCAGCAATATGCATCTCGCACATCTGGTCAGTTTCTGCTCCCTCCTTCTGCTATTAGGGGCCCTGCCTGGATGGGCGGCCAGCGATGACCCCATTGAGAAGGTCATTGAAGGGATCAACCGAGGGCTGAGCAATGCAGAGAGAGAGGTGGGCAAGGCCCTGGAAGGCATTAACAATGGAATCACGCATGCTGGAAGGGAAGTGGAGAAGGTTTTCAACGGACTTAGCAACATGGGGAGCCAGGCCGGCAAGGAGTTGGACAAAGGCGTCCAGGGGCTCAACCACGGCATGGATAAGGTAGCTCATGAGATCAACCATGGTGTCGGACAAGCAGGAAAGGAAGCAGAGAAGTTTGCCCATGGGGTCAACAACGCTGCTGGACAGGTTGGGAAGGAGGCAGACAAACTGATACACCACGGGGTCCATCACGGGGCCAACCTGGCAGGAAGTGAGGCTGGGAGGTTCGGCCAGGGGGGCCACCACGCTTTGGGGCAGGCTGGAAACGAGGCTGGGAGGTTCGGCCAGGGGAACCATCATGGGCTCAATGAAGGCTGGAAGGAGACAGAGAAGTTTGGGCAGGGGGTCCACCATGCTGCCGGTCAGGCTGGGAAGGAGGCAGAGAAGCTCGGCCAGGGGGTCCACCATGCTGCCGGTCAGGCTGGGAAGGAGGCAGAGAAGTTTGGGCACGGGGTCCACCATGCTGCCGGTCAGGCTGGGAAGGAGGCAGAGAAGTTTGGGCAGGGGCTCCACCACGCTGCGGGGCAGGCTGGAAACGAGGCTGGGAGGTTCGGTCAGGGGATCCATCATGGGCTCAATGAGGGCTGGAAGGAGACAGAGAAGTTTGGGCAGGGGATCGACCATGCTGCTGGTCAGGCTGGGAAGGAGGCAGAGAAGTTTGGCCAGGGGGTTCACCATGCTGCCGGTCAGGCTGGGAAGGAGGCAGAGAAGCTCGGCCAGGGGGTCCACCATGCTGCCTCACAGGTGGGGAAGGAGGGTGACAGAATAGTTCAAGGCCTCCATCATGGCGTTAGTCAGGCTGGAAGGGAGGCGGGGCAGTTTGGCCACGACCTTCACTACGCAGCAGGGCAGGCTGGGAAAGAGGGAGACATGGCAATCCACGGTGTCCAACCTGGGGTCAACCAGGCAGGGAAGGAGCCAGGGCAGTTTGGCCAGGGAGTTCATCATACCCTTGAACAGGCTGGAAAGGAAGCAGACAAAGCTGTCCAGGGGTTCCACACTGGGGTCAACCAGGCCGGGAAGGAAGCAGAGAAACTTGGCCAAGGGGTCAACCATGCTGCTGACCAGGCTGGAAAGGAAGTGGAGAAGCTTGGCCAAGGTGCCCACCATGCTGCTGGCCAGGCCGGGAAGGAGCAGCAGAATGTTCATAATGGGGTCAACCAAGCCAGCAAGGAGCAGCTGCTGAATGTAGGTGAACAGGGATGGGGAAATGGGGGACGGGGGTTGGAGGAGGGAAAGTTTAAACCCCTGGGACATTTGTGGGGGTGTCCATGTAGCCTTCGTTTGGTGAAAGCTTGAGCAGCTGTATCACTGTGCTCCTCCCCATTCCCCATCTCCCTTACAAAGGAGCTGGTGGCAGCTGGTCAGATGGAGTAAGCCACCTTATCTGCAAAGCACGTATCACACAGGGTGGTGGGCACCCCGTCCCACCTTCAGGGAGCTGCCCTCCTGGTTAAGGGGGCCTCAAGTGGGGACCGGGAAGTGCCTCCTGGGGAATGGGAAACAGTTCCTGAGATCAAGATCCAGTACAGTGCAAAGGGATTGAGTGTTGAGAAAACCCGGTTAGGAGAGGGAGCATGAGGAGTAGCTTGCGGAGATGAGCCCTGGCCTCTGTAATCTTCATAACAACCCTCTTACGTAGTTAAGATGAGGCTGCTGACGCCCTGATGCCCAGATAAGGAAACAGAGGCTCAGAGAGGTTAGGGGACCTGCCAAGGTCCTGGGCTAGTGCCCAGCTTTGCAGAGGGCAGGCCAGGGTTCTCTTCCCCTACCCTGCCTAGCCAGGAGAGGTTTTCTGGAAGGTTTCTATCACCCATTTACGTAGAGGGAACAGAGGCCGGGTGCAGTGGCTCATGCCCGTAAGCCCAGCACTTTGGGAGGCCAAGGCAGGTGGATTACTTGAAGTCAGGAGTTCAAGAGCAGCCTGGCCAACTTGGTGAAACCCCATCCCTACTAAAAATACAAAAATTACCTGGGCATGGTGGCGGGCGCCTGTAATCCCAGCTACTCGGGAGGCTGAGTCAGGAGACTTGCTTGAACTTGGGAAGTGGAGGTTGCAGTGAGCCAAGATCATTCCACTGCACTGTAGCCCGGGCGACAGTGAGACTCCATCTCAATAAATAAATAAATAAATAAATGAAATAAGTAGACAGAACATAGACTGGAGGCAGGCAGCTAGCACCACTGACAACAGAACAGGCACCAAGGAGGGAGTGTGGGGAGCGGGAGAGGGTGGACTCCTGTGCGCTCCCGCCCTCCAGGGATCCGCAAGAGGTGACTGTCTCAGACCTGGAAGCCCAGAGCCACATCTGGGATGGGTGGGTGGGAAGGAACGGTGCAGTAGAGGAGTGGGCGCAGCAGGCTGCGGGATTTGGGGCTGCAACAGCAGCCGGGGGTTGGGGTGCTGCTGGGGTGCATGGCTGAGTGTCTGGGGCTGGGTTTAGGACAGTAATCAGTGGCATTAAGGATGCGGCTAGACAGGGCATAGAAAGGTAGATTTGAGGTCAGGGCTGAGGTTAAACTAAGGTCCTGATAGTGGGTCCCCTACCTTCCCTTTCCACAAGGCCCCTCCTCAGTGACTGAGGGCACTTGGTTAAGGAAATTAAAAGGGGCTTTGGGAAGGAAAAGGCAGCAGGAGGCAGAATGCCCACAGTGAGGAGGCAGTGGGTTAAGCTGCACCTCCCACCCCAGCCCCAGTCACCCTAGAGGGGACCAGGTCGCTGGGGAAAAGGAACTGGGAGACTCCCCCTGTGTCCCCCACAGGATTGAGGGGTTGTAACAAGAGTCTGGGCTTTGTCCACAGGGCAACCATCACAGCGGATCTTCCGGCCATCAAGGAGGGGCCACAACCACGCCGTTAGCCTCTGGGGTAAGTGCGGACCCCAGGGTAGGGGACAGGAGGCCCCTGGGAGTTCCCTAGCATGGCTGGGGTCAGATGCTGGGGATTGACCTTCTTGCCCTTGAATTGCAGGCCTCGGTCAACACGCCTTTCATCAACCTTCCCGCTCTGTGGAGGGTGAGTGCCACACTGTGTCTCCTTCCTGCTCTGCGTCCTGATAGATACTCTAACCCTGACCCCTTCCCGTTGTCTGTTTGGACAGCTCCCCTGAGGGCAGACCTGCAGCCTCTGCAGAGATCCTCCAACCTGATTCCCAGCCCTGGGCTTCCCTCTCTCCACCTGCTCCCTCCCCTTCACACCCTGCCCTCATCTTTTGGGTGCTTTTCATTTCCACTGAGGCAAACACAAGCTGGCAGAAAAGACCTCTGGGCCCAGGTGCCCTGGGAACCAGGGAGGGAGGAGGGTGGCCGGCTGTTCTCATTCCCTCTCTCTCCTTCTCCTCGTTCCTCGATTCCCATTTGCTGACTGGTTTCCCTTCCGTCCCCACTCTGCTGCAGATGCCTCTGCTCCATGCTGGGATGGGGAACCTGTGGGTTTGTCCTCTCCCTGGTGTGATGTCACCCCAGTGTAGAGGCTGCTGTGGAATCCTGGTTCCCACTTGGGGCTCAAAGTAACCTCCTGACTCTCTTTCTTTATTTTAATTTATTGATATGGAGTCTCACTCTGTCTCCTAGGCTGGAGTGCAGTGGCATAATCTCAGCTCACTGCAACCTCTACCTCCTGGATTCAAGCAATTCTTCTACCTCAGCCTCCTGAGTAGCTGGGATTACAGGCACCTGCCACCATGCCCGGCTAATTTTTATATTTTTAGTAGAGATGGGAGTTTCACCATGTTGACCAGGCTGGTCTCAAACGCCTGACCTCAAGTGATCTGCCTGACTTGGCCTCTCAAAGTGCTGGGATTACAGGCATGCACCACTGCGCCTGGCCTATTTTTGCATTTATTCTACCTGCTGCCTGAGACTGGGCATAGGCCAGGGTGAGGGTGTGTCATGGAGGCGGAAGGCCCACCCTTGTGTATCCTGGGCTACAGGGGCAGCAGAGCATCCTCTGAGGCTAAACACATGAGGCTTGTTGGTTCCTGCAGAAGCCTCAGCCCCTCTGCCTGGGAGGGCTGGCTTCCTTGTGCTCTTAAGTCTAGATGCTGCCTTCCTGAAGCTGTTCCCTAACTCCGGGGCCAGAACCTAACTCCGGGGCCAGAACCTAACTCCAGGGCCAGAGCAGCCAGTGCTCCTCCTGCTTCTCTCGAGGGGCAGGGCTGAGGTCTGCCCACCCCGCCTTCACGACTGTGGACCCTGCATTCACCCCTGCTCTCCTTCTCTCTTCTAGGGCATCGCCAACATCATGCCCTAAACTGACACCCCACCTTGCTGGGAGACTAATGCTGCCGTTGTCACATCAGCTGACATGACCTGGAGGGGTTTGGGGTGGGGGGCAGGTTTCTGGAGTCCCTGAAGGGGATCCTACTGGGATTTGTGAATAAACTCGATACACTATGCCGTCTCATCGTGGTCCCCTGGGCTCCCTAAGGAGGGTTGGACAGGGAGATAGGAGGGGCTTGTCTTTTCTTGTTACTTTGCTGAAGGAGTCGGGTCGTCAGATGCACAGGGTGGGTTGAGCTGGAGATTTTAGGCTGATCAGCCATAAGAGGGCAGGTAACGGGGACACACTATGCTTTGCTGGGGTGCAAAGTTTGTGCTTGCTACTGGCAGGAGGACTTGTGCAGGGAAAACCACCATAGGCCACTGGTGGGACAGACACACCGGGAGAGAATGGCCTGGGCCCAAGAGGTAGCATCCTCAGTCAGGGGGGTTGGGAGGCCAACGAATAGCTACAATGACTTGTCTGTATTGTGCAGTTAAGACTTGCCAGGCTGCCTGCCGGGGCGTCACCTGCATGACATCACTGACTCCTCTCACCCGCCCAGTTAGGTGAAAGGCACTGTTATTGCCCCATTTCATAGAGAAGCACGACGGGGCTTGCACAGGTTAAGAAACACGACCAAGTTTACACTGTCAGTAAGTGGAGGGAGAGAAACAGTGAGGAGCTACACAGGATATTCTGGGAAAACAGAGGTCTTTGCCCTTTGGCATCAGCAGGGAGGGGAAATTGGTGAATAAGAAAAGTGACACAGGGTGGGGGAGCCTCTTGGGAAGGAGGGGGAAGGATGGAGGGCTCAGGGGGAAAACTTGCTGGTGACAGGAGCCACCTGAGTGGAGGGACTGGAGGCCCCATTTTCAGATCTGTGGACCATTCACAGCCCAGAGGAAGAATGATTACAATGACTGAGTGTGGAGCAGTTGCTAGACTCAAGGTACTGTGTACAGAGTTGTTCATATTCTTTCTTTATTTTTTTTTTTTTGAGACAGGGTCTTGCTGTTTTGCCCAGGCTGGAGTGTAGAGGCGTGATCATGGCTCACTGTATCCTCAACCTCCTGGGCTCAGGCAATCCCCCCACCTTGGCCTTCTGAGTAGCTGGAACTACAGGCAGGTGCCACCACACTTTGCTAATTAAATTTTTTTTTTTTTGGCCTGGCTTGGTGGCTCACGCGTGTAATCCCAGCAGTTCGGGAGGCTGAGGTGGGCGGATCACGAGAGCAGGAGTTTGAGAGCAGCCTGACCAACATGGGGAAACCCCATCTCTACTAAAAATACAAAAAAAGAAAAAAAAGTAGTGGGGTGTGGTGGCACATGCCTGTAATCCCAGTTAGGAGGCTGAGGCAGGAGAATCGCTTGAACCCAGGAGATGGAGGTTGCAGTGAACCAAGATCGTGCCACTGCACTCCAGCCTGGGCGACAGGGTGAGACTCCTCTCCGTCTCAAAGCAAAAAAAAAATTTTTTTTTTTTGAGAGACAGGGCCTCACTATATTGCCCAGGCTGTTGTCAAGCTCCTGGGCTCAAGGGGCCCAGGGGATGCTGCTGCCTCAGCCTCCCAAAGTGATGGGATTACAGACATGAGCCACTTCGTCTGGACTGTTCATGTTCTCGAACCATTTAAGTCTCCCATAACCCAAAGACAAAAGCCCTCTTATCGTCATCATATGAGTGAGGACGCTGCAGATCAGTGGGAGGAGGGCGCTGGCCGAGAAAGCAGCAGGCCTGGGTCTGACTCCCTCTGTCGCCAGCAGCTGACCTCTCACGGTTGCCCCTGAAGTCTCTGTAACACTCCCAGGCACTCACCTGGGTGCTGGGAGGCTTGCGTTCCAATCAGGAGCAGAGGTCTGAAGGCAGCCTCCTTCTACCTCTAGGGGCCATGATTTCCATCTGTATAAGGGAGGCAGAGATTCTACAAGTCTTGCTTCCAGCTGCAAAATTCCATTAATTGTGGGACCAAAAATAAGAGACAGTGTTCTTGCCCTGGGGGAATTCACAGCGGTCCTGGGAGGCAAGGCCTGTAAACAGAATATGAATGCAAACATACAAAGCCCTGTGTCAGTAAGAGCCCAATGACCGGCAAGGGGGGGGCCCTGGGTTTGTACAAAAAATGTGATGTGCCTCACTTTCTAGTCGCTGCATTTTTTCTTATTTTGTGGAATACCACCATTTCCTTACATATGCTCCTTCCCTCCCCCTGCAATATTTTATTTCGAAAACATTTCAAACATCATGCAAAGGTGAAAGAATTCTATGGTGAACACCAGCCTTCTCACCACTTAGATTCTACCATACTTGCTCGATCACACATCTGTCCATTTAGTCCCATGTCACACATTTTTGATGCATTTCAAAGTAAACTGTAAACATATATTTGCTGCATTTTGTCTTATTTATTTATTTAGTTATTTATTTATTTTTGAGACAAAGTCTCACTCTGTCGCCCAGGCTGGAGTGCAGTGGTGTGATCTCAGCTCACTGCAACCTCCATCTCCTGGGTTCAAGTGATTCTCCTGCCTTAGCCTCCTGAGTAGCTAGGATTACAGGCACGCACCACCATGGCCTGGCTAATTTTTTGTATTTTTAGTAGAGACGGGGTTTCATCATGCTGGTCTGACTGATCTCGAACTCCTGACCTCATGATCCACCCGCCTCAGCCTCCCAAAGTGCTAGGATTACAGGCATGAGCCACCGCGCCCAGCCTGTCTTATTTATTTTTTGAGACAGAGTCTTGCTCTGTCATTCAGGCTGGAGTGCAATGTCAGGGTCATGGATAACTGCAGCCTCAACCTCCTGGGCTCAAGCAGTTCTCCCGCCTCTGCCTCCCAAAGTGCTGGGATTACAGGTGTGAGCCACAGCACCCAGCTGCTGCTGCATTGATGTAAATAGAAACTTTCATTCATGTCAGATACTGATTGAGGGTCTGCTCTGTGCTGGACATCATTTCACAGGTATTGGAGGAGTCCCTACTTAAAGGATCCTAGAGTGGTGGCTTTTGAAAAAGCAACATTCAAGGGACTTTCCTTCTTTCTTTCTTTCTTCCTTCCTTCCTTCCTTCCTTCTTCCTTTCTTTCTTTCTTTCTTCTTTTTTTTTTGAGACAGAGCCTTACTCTATTGACAGGTGCCAGGCTGGAATGCAGTGGCTCGATCTCAGCTCACTGCAACCTCTGCCTCCCAGGTTCAAGCAAGTCTCCTGCCTCAGCCTCAGCCTGGGAATACAGGCACGCGCCACTACACCCAGTTAATTTTTGTATTTTGGTAGAGACAGGGTTTTACTATGTTGGCCAGGATGGTCTCAATCTCTTGACCTCATGATCCACCCACCTTGGCCTCCCAAAATACCGGGATTACAGGCATGAGCCACTGCACCCAGCCAAGGGACTCTTTCTTTTGTGAAGTAAAACCTTTCATTGACTTAAAAATTTTTTTGTTTAAAAAATATATACATACTAGATAGAATTTTTTTTTTTTTGAGATGGAGTCTCGCTCTGTCATCCAGGCTGGAATGCAGTGGGGGCAATCTTGGCTCACTGCAACCTCCACCTCCTGGGCTCCAGCAGTTCTCCTGCCTCAGCCTCCCTTACAGGCGTGCGCCACCACACCCGACTAATTTTTGTATTTTTAGTAGAGACAGGGTTTCACTGTGTTGGCCAGGCTGGTCTTGAACTCCTGACCTCAAGTGATCCACCCACCTCAGCCTCTCAAAGTGCTGGGATTACAGGCATGAACCACCACACCTGGCCATCCGGCTATTTTTAGGCACATTTTCTTACTGGGTTTGCTTGGATGGGGGTCTTGAAAATACCAAAGAGATACAAGATAATTGATAGCACTGAGTCAGTCCTGGGAGGCTTCTGACAAAGGAGAGCTCTGAGTCAGTTTTGAGGGCACAAGAGGCCCGGCTCTCTCCTGCCTGGAGGTCTTTTGTGCTGTTCCCTCTGCTGGGAACACTCCCCATGCCCCTTGGCCCCTGGTGCTGCCTCTTCCCCACCCTTTGCATCTCAGCTGCCCTGACTGCTCAACCTGAGCTACAGCCACCCTGTCACTCTCTCATAGCCCCAATCTTGCTTTTCCTGTTGCTTATGATCATCTGTAATCATATTACAAAATTATATCCGTTTCCCCCCAGATGAAGAGGTTCAAGCGGTGATGTCAAGGCCAGGCACGAATGTCTGGCAAGGAGCAGAAGGCAAGCCACTGGCTTGAGCAGATTGCAAAGGGCCATGGAATGAGTGTGAGCAAGACACAGGTTGCTTTGCCCGATATGGGTGGAGCCAGGCTAGGAAGAAACACAGAGAGGACGGGCCGGTTTCTGCAGATGTTGAAGAACAGGGAGAGGA
This sequence comes from Cacajao melanocephalus, assembly GCA_963573385.1. Taxonomy (NCBI): domain Eukaryota; kingdom Metazoa; phylum Chordata; class Mammalia; order Primates; family Pitheciidae; genus Cacajao; species Cacajao melanocephalus. The sequence goes on along the minus strand of CAUYLG010034864.1, from coordinate 10,003 downwards.
GTTTGGGTGTGGCGCTCACAGGCATCTTTTATAGGGTCTGTGCTAAGCTCCTACAGACATGATTCATTTCATCCCCATAACCACCCATGAGGCAAGTACCATGCTCATTGCCCTCGCAGATGCTGAAGAAGAGGCACGGGGAAGGGAGCCCGTTGCCTGAGGCCACCAAGCTAGTAAGTGGCAATGGTCAGGCTCCAGTTCAAGGGCACGTCCCTGCTGGACATCTCTAGCAGTGAGGTGGCATGCTGCCCTGCGACCCCCAGGAAGGGGGAGGGGGCTACTTCCAAATGAGTGGTTTTTTTTTTTTTTTTTTTTTGAATAGTCTTGCTCTTTTGCCCAGGCTGGAGTGTAGTGGCACGATCTCGGCTCACTACAATCTCCAAATCCTAGGTTCAGGAGATTCTCTTGCCTCTGCCTCCCAAGTAGCTGGGATTACAGGCATCTGCCACCATGCCTGACTAATTTTTGTATTTTTAGTAGAGATGGGGTTTCACCATGTTGGCCAGACTGGTCTCGAACTCCTGACCTTAGGTGATTCACCCGCTTGGGCCTCCCAAAGTGCTGGGATTACAGGTGTGAGCCACCGCGCCTGGCCCCAGATGAGTGTTCTTTAAAAGTAAGTTTCTGCATCTGGCATTAAAAAGAAAATGAGGCAGGGTCTTGCTCTGTCACTCAGGCTGGAGTGCAGTGGTTCAATCATGGCTCAGTGCAACCTCTGCCTCCTGGGTTCAAGCGATCCATGTGCCTCGGCTTCCCCAGTAGCTGGGACTATAGGCACATACCATTACACTCTGGTAATTTTTGTGTTTTTTTTGTAGAGACAGGGTCTCACCATGTTGCCCAGCCTGGTCTGGAACTCTTGGGCTCAAGCAATCTTCCCTCCTTGGCCTCCCAAGTTTCTGGGATTACAGGTGTGAGCCATGCATCTGGCATTTTCAGAATGTGTGCATGTGTGTCTCAAGATTAAACTGACAAGAAAACATTCCAGCCACAACAATGTGATCAGCACTGCCGAGAACATATATTGAGTGCTTCTGAGTGCCAGACACTTCTCTAAGCAATTTATATGTATTACTTCACTTAATCCTCACATTTATCCCTCTTTACAGATGAGAAAACAGTTGCACAGAGGGTTAAGATCATGGTAAGCGGTGGAGCCAGCGTTTGAATGTAGACTCTGGGATAAGCACCGTGGATGAGGTGAGACTGCAGGTGCCAGTTTGAGACCTGGGACCCCACAGAAGGGAGAGAGACATCACCCACACCCAAGGCCTCATCTTCCCACTAGACTGAGTCCAGCCTCCATTCTCCCTGAAGCCTCTTCCCTGGTCTCTGTACTCCACAACCTCCAACAATCTGTTCCTTGGGGAACCCCATTAGCACCAGTGGCAGCCCAGAACCCTCGGTTGGTTCCACCTCATTCAGAGTAAAAATAAAAGTCAAAGTTGGCCGGGCGTGGTGGCTCACGCCTGTAATCATAGTACTTTGGGAGGCCGAGGCAGGTGATCACCTGAGGTCAGGATTTGAGACCAGCCTGGCCAACATGGCGAAACCTTGTCTCTACTAACAATACAAAAAGTAGCCAGGTGTGGTGGTGGGTGCCTGTAATCCTAGCTACTTGGGAGGCTAAGGCAGGAGAATCACTTGAACCCAGAAGGCGGAGGTTGCAGTGAGCCGAGATTGTGCCATTGCACTCCAGCCTGAGCGACAAAGCGAGACCCTGTCTCAAAAAAAAAAAGAAAAAGAAAAAACTCAAACTCTTTATAATGATCCCCAAGACCCCAGGATCTTTACCTTTTTGACTTCGTCTTCTCCCATCCTGACACTGCTCCAGCCACAATGGTCCTTAAATACAGGCAGACTCCTGTTCCCGCTGCCTGGAATCCACTAGCCCCAGCTACCCCCAGGGCTCACTCGCCTACTCCCGGCAGGGATCAGCTCACAGGTCATATCTCAAAGAGCCTTTCCCGAGTACCCTATTTAAAGCACCTCTCTGTTGTCTATTGCTGAACTTCCCCCATCATCAGTGTAAGCTCTGCAAGGAGAATGCTTTTTTTTTGAGACAAGGTCTCACTCGGTCACCCAGGCTGGAGTGCAGTGGTGTGATCATAGCAGCCTCCTCCTCCAGAGCTCAAGCGGTCCTCTCACCTCAGCCTCTGGAGTAGCTGGAACTACAAATGTGCACCACCACACCTGACCACTTTTTAAAAAACATTTTTTAGAGATGCGATCTCTCTATGTTGCCCACGCTGGCCTCGAACTTCTGACCTCAAGTGATCCACCCACTTTGGCCTTCCAAAATGCTGGGATTACAGACGTGAGCCACCGCGCCCAGCCGGAGAATGGTTTCTATGCTGTATCCCCAGTGCCTAGAATAGACGTGGCATGGAGTAGGTAGTCAATAAATATTTGCTGAATGAATGATGTGGTGAATTAGAGAGAAGAGCTGGAACCAGAGGGTCTTGGACATGACGTGGGCATGTCAGATTTGTGGGTGCTATCACGCATAAGAACACGGGTGGCACAGTGATGGAGGAGAGAAAGCTGTTTGAAGTCAGACTGACCCGCTCAATTTTTTTTTTTTTTTTTGAGATGGAGTCTCTCTCTGTCGCCTAGGCTGGAGTGCAATGCTGCGATCTCTGCTCACTGCAATCTCCACTTCCTGGGTTCAAATGTTTCTCCTGCCTCAGCCTCCCGAGTACCTGGGATTACAGGTGTCCGCCACCACACCTGGCTAATTTTTGTATTTTTAGTAGAGATGGGGTTTCACCATGCTGGCCAGGCTGGTCTTGAACTCCTGACCTCAGGTGATCCGCCCACCATGGCTTCTCAGAGTGCCTGGCTCAAGTTCTGACAGCTCTATTTTACCATGATCTTTTCGTATACAATCTTGCGTGTGATGCTGAGCCACTTGGGCCTCAGTTACCTCATCTGTATAATGGGAATAATATTGACCTCTTGTGGCCATAGTGAGGACTCAAGGAGATCAGGTATGTGAAAGCACCTAATATCCTATTTGGTTCACACTAGGTATTTAGTCAGGATGTCCCAGGGCTGACCTGAGGTGGCTCCTCAGGCCCAGTGACATCTCAGGGCAGTTTCTTCCTAGCAGGCAGAACACAGGCCTGTTGGTGGCATGGGAGAATCGGGGTGATCCATGGACATGGCTTTGAATAACTGAATCACACAGGGAGAAACCTACTCTCTTATCCATTTTCTTTTAAGCTCTCTGACTATGTTAAAGAGAAAGACTTCATTTCTTTTTATTTTTTGAAAAAATTTATTATTGATGTTATTTTCTTGAGGCCAGGACCTACCTTTGAGAAAGACCCCATGTCCCTCCATGCTGATGAGCCAGAACACCTCAGTCATACTTGCTGATCTTCCTCTTAACAAAGAGGACACGTGGCCGGGTGTGGTGGCTCATACCTGTCATCCCAGCACTTTGAGAGGCCAAGGCGGGCAGATCACTTGAGGTCAGGAGCTCGAGACTGGCCTGACCAACATGGTGAAACCCCGTCTCTACTAAAAACACAAAAATTAGCCGGGCGTGGTGGTGGGCACCTATAATCCTAGCTACTCGGAAGGCTGAGGCAGGAGAATCACTTGAACCTGTTAGGCAGAGGTTAGAGTGAGCTGAGATCATGCCATTGTACACCAGCCTGGGCAACAGACTGAGACTCTTTCTTAAAACATAAAATAAAATAAAATAAAAATAAAAAATTAGCTGAGTGTGGTGGTGTGCGTCTGCAGTCCCAGGTACTTGGGAGGCTGAGGCGGGAGGATCGCTTGAGCCCAGGAAGTTGTGGCTGCAGTGAGCTATGATTGTGCCACGGCCCTCTAGCCTGGACAAGACCCTGTCTCTAAAAAAAAAAAAAAAAAAAAAAAGAACTAAAGAACTATCTCCCAGAGTTGTATAATTCTTAAAGTGCTTGTGCTTAGTTCAATGCTGGGTACATAGAGAACCGCTGACAATCTGGAGCTGCAATTATTATTATTATTATTACCACCATTGTTATTATCATCATTAAAGGAGTCAGAGATGGAATAACAGGGAAGCAGGAGCTGAGGACAGAAGGGGATTTGTTTACAAGGCAAGAGGTGTTGGATGTTACAAGCTGGGGTGCGGGTGTTGGGGTGGGGAGAGGCGGAAGAGACTGAGAGACGTTGAGAAAGGCCTATGGAAACTGGCCCCTCCTAACTGGGCGATGAACCCCTGTGATAGGAGACGGTGGGAGGGCCTGGGGCCCCTGGGAATAGAGAAGCAGCCACGCTTGCTGGGCAGGGGTGAAGCAGGGGAGGCTCCCAGGTTCAGTATCCCGAGCTGGGACTGGGGAGAGGGCCGTGGGCTCAAGGATGGCTCCTGGCCTTGTGCTACCCTCTCCTCTCTGGCCAGTGCTGCCCTGACCCTGGGGGCCCTGGAGAATGGGTGGGATGAGCTGCCAGAGTCCTGCCCCTCATAGGTGCTCGCACTCACACGTGCCCCTCCAGGGCCGGGTAAACAGGATGGGCGCCTGGGTCAGCGGCTCCCTCCCTTGGCCTTCCCTCCCACTCGTTCCCTGGGGGTGGCTGGCACGCCCGGCCGCCCTGCTCCGTGCCTAGCTTTCTCAGCTGGGAGCAGCCTGAACGCTGAGACACCCTGCTGACTACTCAAAGGGCTACAGCCACCTCCTTCCCCAACGCCGAGGGTACCCCCCGCCCTGGGCTCTCCCCAGAACCTCAGAAGCTGCCACGCAGCTCCGTGGCTGCCAGTCTCTCTGCTGGCTGGAAGGTGTGGAGGATCACAAGGGCAGTCACCTGTAGGTGGAATGCGGGAAGTGAGAGGGAGAGGAGGGGCTGAGGTCTGAAACCGAGGAAGGTCTGAGGATGGGTGGGCGACGCCTGTGACTCTGGTGCCCCTGAACCAGGCTGGCTGAGCCTGGGTGGGTCGTGTCCCTGGGGCTTCCCTGTCCTTACTGCCCCGGTGGGGTCCTGCCAGCAACTCCTCTCTTCCAAGCCTGCCCCCACCCCATTGCCTCCAGGAGCCTCCGACAACCTGTCTCCTCGTTGCCCCTGTTCCCACCCAGCGCCCCAATGCCTGGGGTTGGGAAATGGGAGCGCTTTTGCATCACCTCGTCCATTTCTCCCTCCTCCCTCATGCAGCTCACTCTCTGTTTCAACAGAGACTCTCAGACTCACAATTACAGCTCATTACCCTATCAGTGGCTGGGCCCTGAGTCACGGTGGGGAGGGACCTGGGGTTGCCCAGCCCTGTTACCTTCTGTCAACCTAGCTTATAAGGAGTAGTGACAGGGAGGGGGACTCTGGAAAGCCTGGGGAGTCGGGGACAGGAGATAGAAGGCTACAGACCCAGAGGGAGGGAGGACAAGGAGTCTGAAGGAGGAGGAGAGAGGAGGCGCACAGACACAGAGCAAGGGCGGCCAGGAGGAGACCCTGGTGGGAGGAAGACACTCTGGAGAGAGAGGGGGCTGGGCAGAGATGAAGTTCCAGGGGTCCCTGGCCTGCCTCCTGCTGGCCCTCTGCCTGGGCAGTGGGGAGGCTGGCCCCCTGCAGAGCGAAGGGGAAAACACTGCGGCAAATGTTGGGGAGGCCATTGGACATGGCGTGGGAGACGCACTGAGCCAAGGGGTTGGACAGGCCATTGGCAAAGAGGCCGGAGGGGCAGCCGGCTCTGGAGTCAGTGAGACCCTTGGCCAAGGGACCAGAGAAGCCGTCGGCACTGGCGTCAGGCAGCTTCCTGGCTCCGGCTCAGCAGATGCTTTGGGCAACAGAGTTGGGGAAGCAGCGCACGCCCTGGGAAACACCGGGCATGAAATTGGCAGACAGGCTGAGGATATCATTCGACACGGAGCAGATGCTGTCCACGGCTCCTGGCAGGGGGTGCCTGGCCACAACGGTGCTTGGGTGAGTGGTTGTGAGGCCGGGTGTGGAAATGGGAGGCTGTGGACCGCTGGTGAGAGTCTTGGGAAACGGTTGAAAGCATGGATGAGTCTCGTACTTGTGGCCCTCTGGAGCAGCTTCTTTCTGTGTTCCAGCCCCTCCTCTGCCACCCTGGAGGCCCTCTGCCTGTCTCTCTCCGCGTCTCTCTACGATATTGTCTGGCTCTTCTCTATCAAGGTCAGAGATGGCCCCACTAAGTGCAAGTATGTTGTCCTTGCAGGAAACTTCTGGAGGCCATGGCACCTTTGGCTCTCAAGGTGGCCTTGGAAGCCAGGGCCAGGGCAATCCTGGAGGTCGGGGGACTCCATGGGGCCAGGCATACGCCGGAAGCTCAACAGGCAGCTTTGGAACCAACCCTCAGGGAGCCCCCTGGGTTCAAGGAGGCAATGGAGGGCCACCAAACTTTGGGACCAACACTCAGGTAAAGTCACCCCCTGGCCCTGCTACCTGCCACTCCCCTCCCTCCAAGCCCACACCCTCCTCACGCCTCCCTGGTCCTTCTGGATTCGACACTCAGTCTCACTCTCTCTGCAGGGAGCTGTGGCCCAGCCTGGCTATGGTTCAGTGAGAGGCGGCAACCCGAATTCAGGCGTAAGAAAGAAGGGGCTGGGGACAAAGAAAGAGGCCGCTGGGTACAGGCTACAGAGAGCTGGGGAAAGACAAACAGGAAAGCAAGGTGGGAGGGGGAGGGATTGGGGTGGGAGGAAGAGATGGGGCCGGGTGCAGTGGCTCACGCTTATAATCCAGCACTTTGGGAGGCCAAGGCACAGATCACTTGAGGTCAGGAGTTTGAGACCAGCGTGGCCAACATGGCGAAACCCCATCTCTACTAAAAATACAAAAATTAGTGGGGTGTGGTGGCACATGCGCCTGTAATCCCAGCTACTCGGGAGGCTGAAGTAGGAGAGTCACTTGAACCTGGAGATGGAGGTTGCACTGTACTCTAGCCTGGGCAACAGAGTCATACTCTGTGTCAAAAGAAAAAAAAAAAAAGAAGAGATGGGCCTGGAGAAGAGGAAGGGAGACGGGAAGGGGTGGCAGGAGAAACAGGCATTCAGAAGAAAGGAAGCAAAGCCCTAAAGAACGGGAGAGGCCTGCCCTGTGTCCACGGCCGAGATCAGTGTCTCCAAACTCCCCGTCCCCTTCCCTCCGCAGTGCACTAACCCCCCACCATCTGGCTCGGGTGGAGGCTCCAGCAACTCTGGGGTGAGTGGAGAGGGGCAATGGGGGCGTTCTGCACAGGGAGGAAATGGAGAAGCTCTGCTCCTCTTAGACTGGGCACCATAGAATACGGCCTGGGTAGAGACGGGGGGAGTGGGGGCCTGTCTCGGTGCTCTGTCTTGAATCCCAGCCTGTTCCCTTCCTGCCCCTCAGGGAGGCAGCAGCTCAGAGTCGGGCGGCAGTGGCAGTGGCAGCAATGGTGGCAACAGTGGTGGCAGCAACAGTGGTGGCAGCAGTGGCAACGGCAGTGGCAGCAGCAGTGGCGGCAGCAGCGGTGGTGGCAGCAACAGTGGTGGCAGCAGTGGCAACGGCAGTGGAAACAACAGTGGCAGCAACAGTGGCAGCAGAGGTGACAGCAGCAGTGAGTCCTGGGTGAGTCTGGCACCTCTGTGGAAGGCCGAGATGGGGTGAGGCCCTAGTGGTCCCTGCTGGGAGAGGGCTCCAGCTTTCTCTGAAAGCTGCCACTGCCCCGGGGTGGGTGTCCTTCCTGGCAGTCTTCACCCTGGGGCTCCCATCGGCCTCCTGTTCCCCACCCACGCTGTGTCCTGGACACACGCACTATCATTTCCGCCAGAGCCACCCCGCAGCTTCTGACTCTGTATCCCTATTTTCCACTCTGTGATGGTGGGGACATTATCTCACCTGTATAAGCTCTTGCATTCAAGTCCACTTGGCAAGTCTTAGGAGAGCATGGGGTGGCAGAGAAGAGGGGGGGCACGGGAGAATATGACACTTGTCCGGGAAGCTCCTGGGAGCATGGGGGCAGGACCGTGCCCATGGAGACAGACCTACGGAAGCTGACAGAGTGACTGTGCAGACGACATTCATACATGGGGCTCCTCCATGCTGGGTGTGAGGGCAAGAAGGGGCGCTGTGACCCCGCAGCTGCCACCCCAGGGTCCCGGGCCGCACTGATCCAGAGCCAGCCGTCCCTCCAGCCTCTTGGCCAATGGCCTGTCCAACCCCTTGGGCGATGGCATCTCCCATCCCGTGTCTTGGAGTTGAGCTGGAGAGGGAGCCACATCTGGCTTCCTCGGGGGTCTGGGAAAGGTGTCAGATAGGAGGAGGTGCGTGGGCACAGGAAGCCGAATAACATGAGCTGCTCTCATGCCCTGCTCCCCGCCTGACCCTCCTCTCTCCCATCTGGGGCGGTTCTGGGAATGGTGACCAAGGCAGCTCCGGCAGCTCCCAGGTGAGGGCTCTCGGGTCCCTTCTGCTTGCTGCCTCCTGGTGGCAGGATCGCGGCTCCTGCGCAGCTGGGTTCCAGGGGCTCCTACCCCTGGCCTACGGTGGGCGGCGGCTCAGGTCCCCCAGATCATCGTATATTTCCCAATACCCTCAGCCACACCTCGCCTTCTCCATGCTTAGCATAACTTCCTGCAGCGACCAACAGGCCAAAGAGGGGGAAGGTCTGGAGGTTGGAAGGAGGGCTGGAATGGGATCGGGGTTCCAACAGATGTGTAACACCGCTGGGAAGAATGACTGGGACCCCTCTAGGTCCTTTAGGGCAGCGTTGGAACTCTCGCTTTTCCCTGCAGGGATCCAGTTCCGGCTCCTCCTCCGGCAACCACGGTGGGAGCAGCGGAGGAAATGGACGCACCCCCGGGGTGAGTGGCTGGCGCGAATCTCCCACTGACCGCGGGAAGAAAGAGGGGAGCAGCTGGAGTCTCTTGCAGGATCCGGGAGCCCAGACTCCGCGGAGATGGGGCTGGGTGGCCGCGGAGGTGGAGCGGAAGCAGCTCACCCCAGGGTTAAAATGCTGCCATCTAGGGGCTGGGACTGGTCTGGGAGGGGACTGAGGGCAAGTCTCCCCTTTCTCTCCCCGACAGTGTGAAAACCCAGAGAATGAACCCCACGGGACCGGGGGATCTGGGGTTCAGGTGAGAGCAAAGTCGCTTGGGGACTGCAGTTACTGTCTAGGACTGTGCCTGCTCCTCCTAACTCAACTCTGCTTAACCCCCTCCTGCCTTGTCTGCCGGGAATGGACAATTTAGTTAGAAGAAACCAAAATGCATTCCTAAAAATGCTAACAATCTCCAAAGTACTAATTCATTGCAAATCTTGCTGTGATATCCCTCACCTTATACCACAGATGGGTCTGGGAGAAATCCCGTGTAAACCAGTCCTTTTGGAAAGAACATTCCTCCCAGTGATGCTGGAAATGTGGGCTTTACGTCAGCACACGAGGCGCTGAAAGTTAGTGTCACTGAGGTCTTGTGAAAGTGCAGGTGGCTCTAACAGGGCTGGGTGGGGCTGAGCTCAGCGTTGCTAACCAGCTCCCGGGTGAGGCATTGGTAGGAAAGGGCCCATATGGCCAGAAGCAAGGCCAGCCCGGAGGTGCTGGGGCTGAGGGGAGACAGTTCTCCTTAGATCACCTGTGAGGGATACTAACCTTTTACGGGAACAAACTGGGATTAAAAAAATTTCTCCCTGGCTGGGTGCGGTGGCTCACGTCTGTAATCCCAGCACTTTGAGAGGCTGAGGCAGGCGGATCACTAGGTCAGGAGTTAGAGACCAGCCTGGCCAATATGGTGAAACCCCGTCTGTACTAAAAATACAAAAATTAGCCAGGTGTGGTGGTGCTTGCCTGTAGTCCCAGCTACTCTGGAGGCTGAGGCAGGAGAATTGCTGGAACCTGGGAGGCAGAGGTTGCAGTGAGCTGAGATCATGCCATTGCACTCCAGCCTGGGCAACAAGAGCGAGACTCTGTCTCCAAAAAAAAAAAAAAAAAAAAAAAAAAAAAAAAAAAAAATTGTGACCATTTGTAACCCGGGTTGTGTTTTTTGGTGTGGGTGTCGTGGGTGTTTTTCCGTTTTTGGGCAGTGGGGACAAAGGGGCCCCC
>CAUYLG010034863.1:0-38458 GCA_963573385.1 Cacajao melanocephalus | reverse complement strand
AAAATGGAGTCTAGTTGTGTCACCCAGGCTGGAGTGCAGTGGTGCAATCCTGGCTCACTGCAACCTCCTCCTTATGGGCTCAAGTGAATCTCCTGCCTCAGCCTCCCAAGTAGCTCGGATTACAGGTGCTTGCCATCACGCCTGGCTACTTTTTGTTTTTAGTAGAGATGGGTTTTCACCATGTTACCCGGGCTGGACTTGAACTCCTGACATCATGCTATCTGCCTGCCTCAGCCTCCCAAAGTGCTGGGATTACAGGTGTGAGCCACCACCCCCTGCCAGCTTTATTTAAGCATGTACAACTATAAATGTCCCTCACGGTACTGCTTTTGCTGCATCCCATAGACTTAATATGATGTTTTGTCTCAAAACACTTTCTAATTTTTCTTATTATTTTTCTTTGACCCACAGTTTTGTAGTATGTTGTTTAGTTCCCATAGATTCGTGGATATTCTGGTTTTCCTTCTGCTATTATGATTTCAGTCATTTAAAATGTATTAAATCTTGCTTTGAGGCCTAATATATGATCTTTCCCAGAGGACATTCCACATGTACTTTGAAGAACATGTATTCTGCTGCTGGGTGAAGTCATCTGTGTATGTCTGGTAGGTCCAATGCGTCTATAGTATTGTTCAAGCCCTCTGTTTCCTTCTTGAGCTTCTGTCTGGGTGTTGTATCCATTATTGAAAGTGAGTTATTCAGCTGGGTGTGGTGGCTCAAGCCTGTAATCCCAGCACTTTGGGAGGCCAAGGCAGGTGGATCACTTGAGGTCAGGAGTTTGAGACCAGCCCGGCCAACATGGTGAAATTCTGTCTCTACTAAAAATAGCCAGGCATGGTGGTGTACACCTGTACTCCCAGCTACTCTGAGGCTGATGCACAGGAATCACTTGAATCTAGGAGGTTGCGGTGACCCATATCACACCACTGCACTCCAGCCTGGGCAAAGGAGTCAGATTCTGTCTCAAAAAAAAAAAAAAAAAAAAGTGAGGTGTTGAAGTCACCTACTGTTATCGTAGAACTATCTGTTTCTCCTTTCATTCTGTCGGTGTTTGCTTCCTGTATTTAGGAGCTCTGAGGTGCGTCACATGTACATTCATAGCTGTTACATCTTTTTGGTGAATTGACTGTTATTATCTCTTATAACAGCTTTTGACCTCAAGTCTATTTAGTCTGAGATTAGTCTAGCTCCTCCTCCTTTGTTTTGGTTACCACTTTCATGGAATATCTTTTTTCATCCTTTCCCTTTCAACCTATGTGTAAGTCTCTTACAGTCTTTTAATTGTGGACTTCATTTGCATTTATCAAGGTTACCATCTGACAAAACTCACTAGCCTGGTGAGTGACTGTGCCATGAGGCCCACGGCCACGGATTCAGTGAGTGGGCAGCTGATCTGGGAGGACTCCAGCACACCATTTACGGGGCTTCCTGGTGCCGCTCTGTGGATTTTCTGCATGACTTATGGTTTGTTTTCTCATTTCCTTCCTTCTGCCTTCCTTTGTGTTTAATTGATTTTTTTTGCGTGACACACTTAGAATCCCTTCTCGTTTCCTTTTGTGTACATTCTGTAGATATTTTCTTTGTAATTACCATAAGGATTACATTAAACATCTTGAAGTTATAGCAATTGATTTTAAACTAGTAAGTAAGTTCAATCACATACAAATACTCTACTCCTTGACAGCTCTGCCCTCTCCTATGTTGTTGATGTTACGAAGTATATCTATATTTTAGAGAGAGGGTCTCACTCTGTCACCCAGGCTGGAATGCAGCGGCACTGTCATAGCTCATTGTAACCTCAGGCCCCTGGACTCAAGTGATCCTCCAAGCTGAGACTACAGGTGCATGCCACTATGCCTAATTTTTTTATATAAATTATATATTTAACATAGACTTATGGTTACATATCTTTTAAATCCAATAAAATTATTAAAATCAGAGATATGAATCAAAATTTCAATAATACAGGTCTTTATATGTGGTCTCAAATGTCCACCTAGCATCCTTTTGTTTTGACTTAAAGAACTCCCGTTACCATTTCTTGCAGGGTAGGTCCCAATGTAATGAGCTCTCTCAGCTTTTGTTTATCTGAGAAAGTCTTAATTTCTCTGGTCGGATGCGAGGTGGGAGGATCACATAAGGTCAGGAGTTCGAGACCAGACTGGCCAACATGGGGAAACCACATCTTTACTAAAAATACAAATACGTGGTGGTGGATGCCTGTCATCCCAGCTACTTGGGAGGCTGCACCACTGCACTCCAGCCCGGAGAACAGAGCAAGACCATATCTCAAAAAGATAATAAAAAGTGTCTTAATTTCTTCTTTTTCTAATGAGAGTTCATCTGATGCCTTTATTTTGTAATGTATAACCACCTTTTAATTTGTCCTTCAAAATTTAGCTGTAATTGGTGACTGCTTTTCTTAAATACTTCACTGGTGTCAGAGAGAGGGGAAGAATTTAGCCCTTGATTTCAAAAGAATAAACCCAGCCAGACACAGTGGCTCACACCTGTAATCCCAGCACTTTGGGAGGCCGAGGCAGGTGGCTCACGAGGTCTAACATTCGAGACCATCCTGGCCAACACGGTGAAACCCTGTCTCCACTAAAAACACACAAAAAATTACCTTGGTATGGTGGCACGCACCTGTAATCCCAGTTACTCAGGAGGCTAAGGCAGGAGAATTGCTGAAACCCAGGAGGCGGAGGTTGAGTGAGCCGAGATTGTGACACTGCAGTGCAGCCAGGGTGACAGAGCAAGCCTCTGTCTCAAAAAATAAATAAACCCTAAGGGAAGGGAAAGGATCTTAACCGCAGATAATACTCCATTGTTAGCCTGTGGCTATACATCTTTTGAGTTGCTTGTCCTCCCAGATGTTCTGTTGATGGCTGTAGGAGCTGACGGTTTTGCATTTACACAGTCAGAACAACGAGTGCTTCCACTTGATTCCCAGATTCTCCGAGCTTCCCGTGGAGCTACACCACCTCTTGTCTTCGCACTTCGTGAGTCCAAGGCTGCTTCCCGAGAGGATCTGGTTGGTAGACCATGACATTGACTCCTGCCTCTAAGCCTAGTATGATTCACAGCAGCAACCACCTTTTTGGTACTAGAAGAGTGCTTTTTATAGTACACTCATAAGTGGATGCTGAAATCACAGCCTGGCCATTTGGATGTTCAACTAATGCTTTATGCTGCAGGGTCCCTGGAACTCGTCAACCCATGCCGGAACTCACCGGAGCTCAGGTGTGTAGCGCTACCTTGTTTCTCTATGGCTGGGATTGCAAACATTGTTCATGCGTTTATTTCCCATTTTTTACTTTGGATGTGTTGTTTTGTGAGACAAGGTCTCGCTCTGTTTTGCAGCCAGAGTGTGATCATGGCTCACTGCAGCCTTGACCTCCCGGGTTAAAGCCATCTCGCCTCAGCCTCCCAAAGTGCAAATACAAGCATAAGCCACTGCACCTGGCCTACTTTTGAGCTTTGAGTTCTTTATATTTTCTAGGGATGAGTCTCTGGAGATGAGTCCTTGGTCTGATAGGGGGTTTGTAAATGTTTTTCTCAATCTGTAGCTTGTCTTTCCATCTTCCTAATCGAGTCTTTCAGAGAGGAAAAATGTGGTCTCCCTTGCAAATACCATGCTGCTGTAGCAGGAAAGCAGACACGGTATGTAAATGAACATGTGGATGTATCACTTGAGCAAGTGTCCATTTGTGGTAAAGAGATCTCTAGACAGAGCAGTGCTGAGAGATTATTTCATTAAGTAATAGTTGAGCTGGGTGTAAACTCTAACCTCATGCTTACTTTCTCTTACTCCACTGTCTTCTGTTGCTGCTGGGGGGAAAGCAATTGTCAACATGTTCTTCCTTCTTTCTACCCTCCTCAGTAGCTTTTACCTTTTCTTTGTCTTTTTTGCAATTTTGTTTTGATGCATCTGGGTATGGATGGATTTATTGTATTGGGGATTGTGCCTCCTGACTCTAAAGGGTCCTGGGTCCTGTCTGTTTTCATTCCGGAATTTTTTTTGAAACAGACTCTCTGTCACCAGGCTGGAGTGCAGTGGTGAGATCTCAGCTCACTGAAACCTCCACCTCCTGGGTTTAAGCACTTCTCCTGCCTCAGCCTCCAGAGTAGCTGGGATTACAGGCATACACCACCACGCCCAGCTAATTTCTGTATTTTTAGTAGAGACAGGGTTTCACCATGTTGGCCAGGCTGGTCTTGAACTCCTGACCTTAGGTGATCCACTCATCTTGGCCTCCCAAAGTGCTGGGATTTCAGGGATGAGCCACCACACCTGGCCTGAAATTTGAGACATGTTGGATCCTCTCATTTCATCCTCCCTTTGTCATATTTTCCAATTGATTAATTTTCTCTTCTGCTGTTGAATTTGTGAAGTTTTAACTGTCTGTGAATGGCAGCCACTAATTCTGGCATCTGAAGCTCTTGGAAGTCCACTCCTCTTGTTGTCACTGACGTCTGTGGCCTTTCAATGGGGCTTTGGCTGTGGCAGTCACATGGAGCACTGGCTGAAGAATCTCTCACCATGAGGGCTCTGATGCTATCTCAAGGTAGCTAGTGTTAGAACTGAATTAGAGGGACACTCTGGTAGTGGAGACAAACCCCCACACCTTAGCTCACAGAAGTCATCTTCTGTGTTGATGACTGTTGTGGTATGAGAGCAGAGGGAAAACGGGGGCTGAGCATTTTCCCTAAACAGTTGTGTACACTCAAATCCCTAATGAAGCTGGGCACAGTGGGTCACACCTGTCATCCCAGCACCTTGGGAGGTCAAGGCAGGTGGATCACCTGAGGTCAGGAATTCATGACCAGTCTGGCCAACACAGCAAAACCCCATCTCTACAAAAATACATGCCTATAGTTTTGGGAGGCTGAGGCAGGAGTATTGCTTGAACCTGGGAAATGGAAGTTGCAGTGAGGTGAGATTGTGCCACTACACTCCAGCCTGGGCAATTCATAAATAAGAGATATAATAGACTCACAGTTCTACAGGCTGTACAAGCACAGCTCCAGCATCTGCTTGGCTTCTGGTGGGGCCACAGGAAGCTTACAGTCATGGCAGAAATGGAAGAGGGTGCAAGGAGAGAGAGGAGGTGCCAGGGTCCTTTATAAACAAACTAATAGAGCAAGAACTCATGCTTCACCAAAAGGAGGTTGTTAAGCCATCCCTGAGGGATGCACCCCCTCTAACGTGAGATTTGGAGGGGACACACATCCAAGCTGTGTCAGGCCATAAATGTTGTGTTTTGACCCTTAGCTCCTTGAATGACAATTATTTGTCCTGCCTGGGGAGAGAGGGAGGGAAGGAGATGGAGAGACAGACGGGAGAGAGGGAGACAGAAACATGTTTTCCCTCCAGGCTGGAAGGCAGATGCCAGACAGGGCATAGAGTGCCAGCTGGCTGGGGCAGCTTACTGCACTGTGGAGGAAGGGCCAGGGGCACGAAGCTGCGGGCACATCGGTGGATGTAGGCAGCCGCCAGAGTCCAGGCAGGCTGAAGCTCCTGGGTGCCACAGGGGTCCTGCACACAGGCTGAGGAATGGTGCAGGGTCCACCTGAAATCAGGGCCACCCAGTCACTGTCCCTATCCTGGGGAATGGCATGGAGGAGGGGCCTAGGCTAAATTGGGGAAAGGGCTTTCTGTGCCCCAGGGGCCAGGCTCACACTCACCACCCAGAAGCAGTTCCCCAAGCTGGAGCGGGGGGGTCCTGGAAGAAGGCCTGGCAGGTGGGCCTCTGTCCTGGGCAGGTCTGCTCAGTCTTCTTGGTGGCCCTGCAGTCACCATCCACCTGGCAGGACAGACATAAGACTCAGGCCTCCTGCTAGACCATGTGGCTCCCCCACATACAGCAGCCTCAGAAGGAGACTCCTCCAAACCCTGGGCCTATAAAGTTCTCTGCACAGCCAGCAGGCCACCTGCCTGTCCTGGAACTCTGCAGCGAGCAGCCCACAAGAGCCTTAGCCAGAGGGAGGAAGGGCAGGTGCACCCACTCACCTGCCAGGCCAGGCTGAGCTCCTCCAGGCTGTGGGCCACAGAGCCATCCGGCAACATCAGCTTTTTGCCTGCTTCATTGTCATTGGTGCCCAGAAGGCTGGTGGACATGCCTGTGGGGAGGAGGGAAGCTGAGGAGGTCCTGAGAGCCCGTCATCCTCCCCCAGGGGACCTGGATGAGAGACGAGCCTGAGGCACACTGAGGAGTGGTAGAATCCCACCACCTCCACCCTGGACTCCCAGAGCCCAGGGCTCTAGCTCCAAACCCTCATCAGAGGAGGGAGAGAAAGCACAGGGACTGAGGACAGCGTGTGTCCCCCTCAACCCCTCCCCATATCCTCAGCTTAAGTGGCCAGAATCCAGGCCCGCCCTTTGTATTCCTTGGCAGAGGGAACACAGAAAGGCCAACTTCACCCTGGAGCCACATATCCCAGGGATGGGGACAGAAAGCCCTGGGCCTCAGTGCCATCATCTCAACCACAGTTGCTGCCTACAGCCCGGGGACCTGTCGCACTGGAAGCTGAGAATGGTGCACCCCAAAGAGGCTCTTGGTTGTGGAGCCAACCCCGCCTGGGCCCAGACTCACCGTGGTGCCAGAGGCCCAGAGTCAGGCTGCAGTGGCCGGTGGGAACATCACAGGAGACGGAGACGCCGTCCTCACTGGCCAGCTCAATCCTGGGGACTTCCCTCCTTGTCATGGCAGGAGGCAGCTGGAGGTCTGGACAGCTCTCCCCCAGCACGGAGGAGTTGTACAGCCTGGAAGCCTGTGGGCCAGAGCGGGTGGGCAGGAGGGCTGACCCACAGACATGGGACAAGCTTCAAAGGGCCATCCCCCCAGGTGACCTGCCACAGGCACAGGTCTCCAGGGGAAGCTCAGGCCTCTCCTCATCACCTGCAGACTGGGATAGAAGATGAGGGTCATGTGGTTCAGCTCCACGGTCAGGGCCATGAGCCCCGAGCCTCTCCGACTCAGCATCAGGGAGAATGTGTTGTGAGCAGAGTCTTGGGCCAGAAGGACGCTGCTGCACTGGGCACTGAGGTCCCACCCCTGGCCGTCGAAAGTCACCACATGCTGGGCCCCAGCCACCAGGGCATGGTCTGGGGAGAATCAGCCCCAAAGGCAGAGTGAGTGGAGCCAGCTCCACCCACCGCAGTGGGAGCCCACTGCCTGCTGGGCACCCCAATGCCTAGAGCCCGGGCTTAGCGTGCCCTGAGGCCAGGAGTCCCCCTCCCCTGGTGCAGCAGCCAGAGGCCCAGTGATCCCCCACCGGCTTCGGGATGACATGAGCTGAAGGGCTACGGTCAATTCAGCCCTAACAAGGAATGGAGTCCTGAGACCCGCTACAAAATTGCTGTGCTAAGTAACAAAGCCTGGCTCAGAGGCCACATATTCCATGCTTCTGTTTACATCAGATGTCCGGAGCAGGCACAGCCACAGACACAACAGGCAGACTGGCAGCTGCAGGGTTTCATTCTAGGATGATGAAAACGTTTTAAAATCGATTGTGGTGAGGCATGCACAACTCTGAATAAACTAGAAGTGCACTCAATCGTGCACTTAAAATTCACAGATTGGCTGGGCACAGTGGTGCTAAGCCGTCCCAGTGCTTTGCGGGGCCGAGGCAGGAGGATCACTTGAACCCAGGAGGTCAAGGGTGCAGTGAGCCGAGATCGCACCATTGCACTCCAACCACGACAACAGAGGGAGACCTAGTCTCAAAAAAAAAAAAAAAAAAGATTATACAAGTCATCCATTTAATCTCAAGGAAGTTACTGGGGGAAAAAAACATTGACTGTTTAAGTGGATGGCCAACGGCTCCCTCAAACATGACAGCGGTGTCCTGCAGACCTGCCCTCTTCAGGGTAGGGAAGAGATGGCTTGTGAAGGAGCAGGTCTGACCAGTCCAGCCTGTGCGGCCCCTGAGCTGTGCCTCGGGGGTGCTTGTGCCCGTGGCAGGGAAGCACCGTCTATGGTGCGCAGCCAGGCATGTGACAGCCAGGGCCAGCATCCCGAGGGAGGCACTACCAGCCCTGTGGTCAGCTGTGAGAACTGAGGGGCACAGAGAAGCCCATGGTCACACACACACAACTTGAAGACCAGGCTGTTTCCTACAACATCAGTGTGTTGCTTAGACATGACCGCACCCACGCTGCTAGGGAGCCCTAGGCCTCCATGTGAGTCCCACACGGAAAACCACTCCTTGCCAAGCCTGGGTACCGTGGCTCCCCCATGGACATGAGGGGCTCCCTCATGCATTAAGAACCGTACATGCCCCTTACCCATGTAAGCGAGCCACGTTGTTACCTGCATTTCACAGTGGAGGAATCCGAGTCCACAGAGGTTAGCAGACTCACCTGAGCCACATGCAAGCTTCCCAGGAACCCAAGCCGGTCATCCCAGCACGGCCCTTGGCTGCAAGTCGCCCCTGACCTGCGAGTCTGAACTCAGTGACCTTCCAGCTGTAATGGGAGGTCTGCCTTCTGCTCCAGCAGAGCCCACAGGGAGGGAGCTGGCCTGAAGCCCTAAAGCACCCACTATACTCCTCTGCTGGGCCAGGCCTTATATTCTGGACAAAAGCAGGATGTGCAGCCCCAGCCCTAGTCCTATAGGACCTTGGGAAGTCCTGTAAGCTCTGGGCTTGGCACTGTGATGCCACGAGCCTCTGCAGGCTTCCCTGTCCCCCACGGTACCTGCCCCTGCATGGCCCTGCTGCTGTGCCCACGGGGCAGGGGGCTCCCAGGGAGGAGGGTGGCACAGCCCGGGGCAGGACTCACACTCCCAGGGACCCTGCAGCAGGTGGTGTCTGAGCTGGTAGGACTTGGCAGCACATTGGCCCTGGACAACTCTTGGAGCGGCTGCAGCAGCTTCTCCTCCACCAGGTAGCTGGTCACCCAGGCCACATCCAGGGGCTTGTCCTGACCAGGCAGCAGTGGCAGCATCACCACCACTGAGTAGTTCCTAGAGGGAACACACAGGACAAGTAGCTGTGCCTGGCCAAGCCTTACTTACTTTGGCTGCAGAGGGGAGCTCACAGGTCTGCAGGAAGAGCTCTGCTGTGGAGAGCATTGGGGTGCCTCTCTGGGAGGGGCTGTTCTTGTTCTAGGAAATCCCAGAATGAGGTGGAGGAGGGCAGAAACCGGCATGACAGCGGAGGTCGGGTTGAAGCCGGGACAGAAACAAGCTGCCCTATTTTCAGGACACAGATGTCTGATGTCATGCCTGATCTGTTCCCTGGGTTTGGGCAGCATGGGACCTGTGTGTGGGGATGCCAAGGACAGGAGCTGGAAGGTGTAGGAAATTGTTTTCTTTTTTGAGACAGAATCTCATTCTGTTTCCCAGGCTCGAGTATAGTGGTACTTTCTTGACACTGCGACCTCTGCCTCCTGGGTTTAAGCAATTCTGCTGTCTCAGCCTCTGGAGTAGCTGGAACTACAGGCACTCACTGTTATGCCCGGCTAATTTTTGTATTTTTAGTAGAGTCAGGGTTTCACCATGTAGGCCAGGCTGGTGTCGAACTCCTGACCTCAAGTGATCTGCCCAAAGTGCTGGGATTACAGCCATGAGCCACTTCGCCCGAACAACAGGTCTAGGACATTTCTACAGTTGAGGGGAGGACTGGAACTCTCTCAATATGTAGAGTAGGGTCGAGCCTGTGAGAGCTGAATGATCAGATCTCGGCTCACCTGGGGGTGTAGTGGGAAGAGGAACATCTGTTGTTGATTGGCTGGTGGAGGGGGTGCAGGGGTAGGTGGCCTCACTTACCTTCTGGGGAGCCCAGAGGCCCTGCAGCTGAAGGCGGGGAGCAGCCTCAACACCCTTCCTGCCAGCTGAATCCATTTTTTGGCACCCCCACCAGATCCCAACTCACCAGGTAATCGAATAACCAGGCAGGTGATTCTTCAACCAAGCCAAAGTCCCGCCCTGGGAGCTCTTCCCTTCCTCAGACAACATTCTGACCACAAGGCGGCAGGAACAGGAACTTGTAGTACATGGAGCCTTTTCCCCATGATGCGAGTTTAGTCCCCATTCTACAGCCGGGGAAACAGGCACACGGAGCCGACGCAGAGGAAGCCCGCTTAGAGGAAGAGCCAGAGTCCAGACACTCTGCAAGGCCACGAGCATGGAAGAAGGGGGCTGCCCCCCTGCCTGGAGCCTGGTTCCCGGTGGGCCTTGTGCCTGTGAGGGAAAAAGATACTGGGTCCCCAGGCCCCTGCTGTAGACTGGGTTCCCCGCTTCTATCCACCACCCCGTGTTCTCAACACAGGGACCAAAGGGGCCTTTTGAAGTGAAAGGTGATCACATACTTCCTAGGTCAGAGCAGAAGCCAGAGTCCTCCCCACCACCCCCCAGCCTTGGGATCTCCCAGTCCCTCCCAGTTGCATCAGCCCCACCACCTTGCTATTCAAACTGGCCAGGCATGGTGGCTCATGCCCGTAATCCCTGCACGAGTCTCTGGAGCCCAGGATTCTGAGACCAACCTGGCTAATATAGTGAAACCCTGTCTCTACTAAAAACACAAAAATTAGCGGGGTATGGTGGCAAATGCCTCGAATCCCAGTTACTTGGGAGGCTGAGGCAGGAAAATCACTCGAATTTGAGAGGCAGAGGTTGCAGTGAGCCGAGATCACACCACAGCACTCAGCCTGGGTGACGGAGAACAAGCCTCCATCTCAAAAACAAACAGGCCAGGCACATCCGTCTCCCAGGCCTCTGTGCAGCGGTGCCCCCACCTGGAGCTCTCTTCCCACGCTGGCCCCATGGCTCTTGCTCGAACTCTACCTTCTCCTCAAAGCTGGCCATGGCCACACCATAGGATCCCTCGCCCATCGTCTCACCACTGTTCCTTCTCTAGCATTTGCCACCTAATGTATGGCTCAGTGGTGGTAAATGATGAGCAGTGGGCCACACTCAGCCTGTGGCTGGCTTCTGCATGGCCTGCAAGAAAGGCAGGCTTTGGTGTGTTTAAAAGATTACAAAACAGGCTGGGTGTGGTGGCTCATGCGTGTAATCCCAACACTTTGGAAGGCTCAGGGGGTTGCATCACCGAAGGTCAGGAGTTTGAGACCAGCCTGGAGTGGCAAAACCCTGTCTCTACTAAAAGAAAAAAATTAGCCAGGTGCAGTAGTGCACACGCCTGTAGTCCCAGCTACTCAGAAGGCTGAGGCAGGAGAATCGCTTGAACTCAGGAGGCAGAGGTTGCAATGAGCTGAGATCACACCACTGCACTCCAGCCTGGGTGACAGAGCGAGACTCCATCTCAAAAAAAAGATGATTACAAAACAAAAGCAAGGAAATGTGACAGAGCAGAATGGCCTGCTTAAGAGGTGACGCTCAGGCCCTCTGCAGGGAGCTGTGCACACCCTGCTCTAGATGATTTCTTGTGCTTCGTGTCTGTCTCTGCATAAAACTGAGCTTCCTGAAGGCAGGGGTCGGCCTCGCCCACTGCGCTCCTCTGCAGCAGCTCCTAGAATTCTGCCTGCACTAGGACCATGCTCATGAGGTCTCTATGGAGTGAGGAAGAAACCCCAGCTTCCTGTTCTGTGAAATGGGGGGTGAAGAAGCCTCTGGTGCAGGGTGGTCAGAGGCGTCAGTGAGTCAGAGCGTGTTGAAGCATTCAACACTGCACCTGGTATGTGGCAGGAACGCCAGACGCACCACTCCCAACCCTGCGTTACCTGGCTGTGAGGCCGTACAGGTCCAACAAAGGTTTGCAGAGACTCTTCATTGCCCGTGGGAGTGTCGCCTCAGCCCAGGACAGCATCTAGTGGGCCACCTGGAGAGGGAGGGGGCAGTGAGAACTGTCTCAGTCATCCTCAAGTGCCAGCCACGCCCCATCCTTGCTCTCACTCACCAGTTCTAGGGCGCCTTTCACGGCCCTCAGGGCCATCCTGATGGGCCTGGGACCCCCATTGCATGGCATCCCGGGCACCCAGGCCTTCAGCTGTGACATGGCCTCCTCTGCCTGCTCCCACCGCACCTCCTCCAGGGGCCACAGCGTCACCTCCACGTAGGCGTCCTTCAGTGTGGCCGGGGCCTTGCAACGGGCAGCCACCACCCACCATGAGGCCTCTGGGCAGCTCAGAGGCCCAGCCCAGGCCTCGGGGAGATAGGGCCTGTTCCTGGGATTAAGATGGTGGGGGGAGTGGGGGAAAAGGAATAGAGCAGCGGGCATTGGAGATTGCAGGCGAGTTGTCACAGCAGACCCGAGCCGCCTCTGCAAGGCCTGCTCATAGGTTGTCTGGGAACTTGGATTGGGGGAGGATTCCCACCACTCCTAGAAGTGATCCGAGGCTTTCTGCACCTGAACTGTTTATACAAACGTGGTTTATGCTGGACCCCTGCTTGCCTCCTAGGAGTCTGACAGTGTGGTCTGCGCCAAGCAGCTCCTGCCAATGTGGCAGCCCCCACTAAAAACCCTGGGTGACATAGTGCTGGGACAGCCAAGTGCATCCCGTGTGAAGGCGCTGGGACTGGGAGAGGACAAGGGGTGCTGGCCCTGGTTCCCCCTGGACTCCGCCCCGGCCACCTTCCCTGCGCCAACACTCCTGCCTCCTCTCACTGTAGTCAATCACAGCCGCAAACAGCACAGTGTGCCGAGTCCTGGAGCACTCCTCCCAGTTCACTGCCCTGTGGGTGGACATGGACTCCGGCACAGCAGAGAGGATGCAGAGGTGCCATTCAACAGCCAGTCAGAGGGACGCCCACCCTGGCGCTGGGCAGGGTCTTAGCCTTAGATGGTGGAGAGGCCACAAGTTCCTAGTCCTGCCAGGAGGGCAGTCAGGGCAGCCGCTGTGAGCGTTTAACGACCACACGGCCACAGAGAGAGAGCTCATCGTGGAACCAGAAAGACACCCTGTGGCAGTGAGCTTCACAGAAACAAGGCTGCACACTCAAAAGAAAGCAGGCGAAGACTGAAGAAACCTAGATAGCAGGCACAAGGGATATTAGCTTGAAGACCTTGTAAGAATGAGACAACAGACCACGAAAAAAAGGTTGGGCCAGGCACAGTGGCTCACACTTATAATCCCAGCACTTTGGGAGGCTGAGGCGGGCGGATCACAAAGTCAAGAGATCAAGACCATCCTGGCCAACATGGTGAAACCCCGTCTCTACTAAAAATACAAAAATTAGCCAGGCATTGTGATGCATGTCTGCAGTCCCAGCTACTTGGGAGGCTGAGGCAGGAGAATCACTTGAACACAGGAGGCAGAGGTTGCAGTGAGCCAAGATGGTGCCACTGCACCCCAGCATGGTGGCAGAGCGAGACTCCATCACCAAAAAAACAAAAAAACATACCACCTTTTGCAGGACTGGATGTGAAAAAGGAAAAAAATATATACAAGGTGAAATGTGTGCTGTAGAAGAACCACCACCTGCCGAGCATACCATGATTTCTAACTCAGCAAAAGAAGCCACCCTCCGGGAAAAACTAAAAGCAAAACGCTGTTTCCAAAATACATTTTTACGGTTGGAAATCTGTGTTTCCCAAGCCCTCCTTCCAGTCTTTGGCACTGTGATAAGCGTTTCTCACCTCTGGGGACATGGGGCTGGAGATGCAAAAGGGAAAGTCATCAAGGCTGAGTTTCCGCTCCTGCATCCTTGCAGCCAGGGCCAGAGGGCCATGAGGGGTTCCCTAGCTCCCACCGTCCATGCTGGACTCATGGGGCAAGGCTCTGCTGCAGTGGCTGGGCTCACCTCCATGAAGTGATTGCTCGGGGTGGGGGAGGGGGGCGCCCTGCGTCATTCTTGAAGATCTGGTTGACTCAGAGATGCCTCTTGTTGCTGCCCTTGTCCCAGTGCTTCCCATAGCTCGCCTCCAGTTCAAGTGATTCTCCTGCCTCAGCCTCCAGAAAAGCTGGGATTACAGACACCCGTCACTACGCCTGGCTAATTTTTGTATTTTTAGTAGAGACGAGGTTTCACCATGTTGGCCAGGCTGGTCTCGAACTCCTGACCTCATGATCTGCCTGACTCAACCTCCCAAAGTGCTGGGATTACAAGCGTGAGACACTGCACCTGGCCTTGCTTTTTTTTTTTTTTAATTTATTATGTTTATTTTAGAGACAAGATCTCACTCTGTTGCCCAGGCTGGAGTACAGTGGTGCCATCTTGGCTCATTGCAACCTCTGCCTCCTGGGCTCAAGCAACCCTGGATGAATAGACAGAAGACTGAGGCTGAAGTACCAGCCTGGGATCCATTCCCATATGGCTATGCTATTGGGAGCAAGTCCATCTCTTAGGGCATGAGCTCCGGGTACTCAGATCACCACTTGCCTGACTCTGTTGCTCTCTCTGGATGTCCCACCTGGCCTGGGCACCCACCTTGTGGCTGAAGGCCGGGATCTGTGTGCAGTGGAGCTCGTGGCCCAGCTCCAGCCTGTAGGTGCCGTCTGAGCCGCTCTCTGTCTGCAGCCTCTGTCTGGTGCTGCACTCGTGTGTTGGCTGCTTTGCCTGAGCTGTGAGGATCGATCAAGGGACCCCTGCCCTCCTCTGCCAGGCAGCCCTCCACCAGGGCTCTAAGAAGAGGAGGGCCCAGCCCAGCCTGGCCTCAGCCATGTCCCCCCGGCCCTGTGCTCTGCTTCACCTGTCACTCCATTAGAACCTGCCCATGGGGAGGTGTTAAGAGATGGATGAATGTCCCTTCAACAGACATACCTTTTCTTTTAATGAGCAGGTACTGAGTCCTACTCAGAGCCCACAAAATGACTAATGGAAAATCCTGTGGTGACAGCATACCTTAGCTCACAGAGCCACAGCCGCAGGAAACAGGACAGGCCCTGCCACCTCCACCTGCCCCGCAGCCAGGCA
Organism: Cacajao melanocephalus; assembly: GCA_963573385.1. NCBI lineage: Eukaryota > Metazoa > Chordata > Mammalia > Primates > Pitheciidae > Cacajao > Cacajao melanocephalus. Next base: position 23,639 of record CAUYLG010034863.1, on the reverse strand, counting down.
CGCGGTGCCTTACCAAGGAGGCTGTACTGGATCCTCAGGGAGTTGGTCCAAAGCTGGCCCCGCTGCTGCAGCAGGCCAAGGGCATGCAGTCCCGTCAGCCCTGGCAAGAAGAGCGTGGCACCCAGGGCGGTCACCCACCGTCCATCCTCTTCCTTCCTTTCCAGCAGCGCTGCAGGGACAGAGAGCAGGCAGGTGAAAGGGTCAGCCCCCAGGGACCAACACCCCCAGCCCCAGGCAAAGACGGGACTCAGGAATATCCCAGGGGGCTGGGGGTTGGGGGCTCCTTGAAGAGCCAACACCTGTGCCCTGCACAACAGGCCACAGACAGGTCTGATCTCAGCTCACTGCAGCCTTGACCTCTCAGGCTCAATCGATCCTCCCACCTCAGCTTCCCTAGTAGCTGGTACTACCGACATGTGCCACCACATTGGCTAATTTTTGTATTTTTTTTTTGTAGAAACGGGTCTCATTATGTTGCCCAGGCTGGTCTTCAACTCTCTCCCAAACCACAACACTTTGCAGTTAAAGAGAACACTAGTTAACAAATGCGTCAGGTCAGCAGGTGTAAACTGACCCAACCCCCACACATCGGGGGAGGGGGTGCCAAACAGAACACTTCCCACACCAACCTTAAATCCCATGAACTTTGAGACAAGTTGAACCCAAGCTCTGGCACTCTGTATTCATGAGCTCCTCTGCCTCAGTTTCCTCATCTTGTACGAGGTTACAAAGAGGACTTGAAGAAGGGACCTGTCTGCTGGAACAGGCTCCAGAAAGTTACAGAGCGCCAGCTGTTGCTGTAATTGTGATGAGTCTGGGGCAGATGGAACTAGAATTTCTCCAAAGGCAAATAAACATTTCCAGGCTTCAGGCAACTCTATAGGGAGTGGCAGGAAGGTCCGAGGGGAGGTAAAGGCAATCCGTGCTTGCACATTTAGCAAATAATGAGACGTTCAAGGGCCCCTGGGAGTTCTGGAAATGAGGCAGAAGTCTCAGCCATCAGACAGGTGGGGCTTTTGGAGGAAGACGGCTCTCCCCTGACATGGGTCTTCTCCCCACCCAGGCTGACAGCACAGGTGAAAGTGAAGAGAGTATTTATGCAGCAAGGCATCTAGCCCCAGCTTCAGATGCTCCACTCCAGGCCTCTGAGAAGACACTGGAAACTGAGGCAGAATTGGGAGATCCACTGCTGAACGTGCCCAGTGGTCATGCCTGGCGGGATCAAGTCTAAAGCTGCTGTTTGTACCTTGACTAGAGTGCAGTGGTGCGATCTCAACTCACCGCAACCTCTACCTTCCAGATTCAAGCAATCCGCCTGCCTCAGCCTCCTGAGAAGCTGGGCCTGCAGGCGTGCACCACCATGCCCACGTAAGTTTTATATTTTTAGTAGAGACAGGGTTTCACCTTCTTGGCCAGCCTGGTCCCAAATTCCTGACTTCATGTGATCCTCCCGCCTCGGCCTCCCAACATTTGTATACTTTTTGAAGTCACTGGTCTGCCTGAAAAGGGGATAGAAGTTTTAAATCTTCTCCCCAGGATGGAGGAGACAGACACAAAATTTCAACACAATAACAAGGGCTTCAAGTGACTCACTAAGTTCCATCCAGGTACCCTTGGGTAAGAACCCTTGAAAAGCAGCTACTAAGATGAAAATGAGCCTGGACAACATAGTAAGACCCATCTCCACAAAAAAAAGAAGGGCACATGGTGGCACAGGCCTTAGCCCCAGCTACTTGGGAGGCTGAGGCAAGAGGATTGCTTGGGCCCTGGGGTTCAAGGCTGCAGTGATCTAGGATCATGCCATTGCATAGAAGACCTTGTAAAAGAGAAAAGTGGGGGAGAGAGAAAAGGGGGAAAGGGAGGGAAAAAGGTAGGAAGAGGAAAAGAGAGGGAATAGAGGGAGGGAGAGAAAGGAAAGGAAAGAAAAGAAAAAAGAAAGGAAGAAAAGAAATGAGAAAACATAAACCTTGTGGCCAGGGAATTCCACTGTTAAGAATTTACTCTGCAGAGAATGGTGTTCACTACAGAATAATTGTAAGAGAGGAAACCTGGGAAAAACTCAAGAGCACTTCATAATGAAACTAGCTGAATACATTCCATTCCATAGTCATTCGCACTACACGGGAGACGCTGATTGTTTTTCAGTTGATACATTAACTCCATATGCCAATTGTGTGCATAGATCATCTCGGAAAGGAATCACCAAAACAACCCTAATGGTGGTTGGCTTTCAGGAGGGGTGGGAGAGAGGCTTTAAGGCTGCACCAGCACCAACCAATAGAGCTTTTTGCAATGAGGACCATGTTTCAGGGCCATCTGCAGCTGTGGAGCACCTGAAACGTGGCCCATGCAGCCAAAGAACCAAATGTTTCATTTTCTTTAATGTTAATTCATTTAGATTTTTTTTTCTTTTTTGAGATGGAGTCTGGCTCTGTTGCCCAGGCTGGAGTGAAGTTGTGTGATCTTGGCTCACCGCAACCTCTGTCCCCCAGGTTCAAGCAGTTCTCCTGCCTCAGCTTCCCAAGTAGATGGGATTACAGGGGCTCACCACATCTGGCTGCTTTTTGTGTTTTTAGTAGAGATGGGTTTCACCATGTTGGTCAGGCTGGTCTCAAACTCCTGACCTCAGGTGAGCCACCTGACTCGGCTTCCCAAAGTGCTGGGATTACAGGCATGAGCGACCATACCCGGCCTCACTTAGATTTCAACACATATGCCACTGGCTGCCATATGGGAGACTCAGTTCCATACTCTTTCATAGCTTTTAAACTTTGAATCATTTAAATGCATTGCCTATTTTTTAGTTGTAGAACTTAATAGACTAATATTTAGATTGTATTAATCTAAATGAAATCTACAATAGAATTTAAATTGTACCAGTGAATGCTGATATATAAAAAGATTGCCAAAGTGTTTATGTGTGTGTGTGTGTATATGTGTATTGTGTGTGTGTGTGTATATATATATGTATGTATATTTCTTTTTTTTTTTTTGAGTCAGAGTCTCTGCCACCCAGTCTGGAATGCAGTAGTACGAACTAGGCTCACTGCAACCTCCGCCTCCAGGGTTCAAGTGGTTCTCCTGCCTCAGCTTCCTGAGTCACTGGGATTACAGGCACACACGACCACGCCCAGCTCATTTTCATATTTTTAGTAGAGAAGGCATTACACCATGTTGGCCAGGCTGGTCTTGAACTCCCGACCTCAAGTGATCCACCTGCCTCAGCCTCCCAAAGTGCTGGGATGACAGGCATGAGCCACTGCGCCTGGCCTACTTCTATTATTATTACATTGTAATATGTAATGAAATACTTAACACAACTCACCATAACATAGAATCAGTGGGAACCCTGAGCTTGTTTTCCTGAAACTAGATGGTCCCTTCTGGGGGTGATGGGGGACAGTGACAGATCAACAGGCATTAGATTCTCATAAGGAGCAGGCAGCCCAGCTCCCTCGCATGTGCTGTTTACAGTAGGGTTTGTGCTCCTATGAGATTCTAACACAGCCGCTACCAACCTGACAGGAGGTGGAGCTCAGGCAGTGATGCCAGCAATAAGGAGTGGCTGTGAACACAGATGAAGCCTCCCTCGCCTGCCCGCCGCTCACCTGCTGTGCTGCCTGCCCAGTTCCTAACAGGTGAGCCGGGCACAGTGGCTCACGCCTGTAATCCCAGCACTTTGGGAGACTGAGGCAGGTGGATCACTTGAGGTTGGGAGTTCGAGACCAACCTGACCAACATAGAGACACCCTGTCTCTACTAGAAATACAAAAATTAGCCTGGCGTGGTGGCTCATACCTGTAATTCCAGCTACTTGGGAGTCTGAGGCAGGAAAGTCACTTGAATCTGGGAGACGGAGGTTGCAGTGAGCCAAGATCACACCATTGCATTCCAGCCTAGGCAACAAGAGTCAAACTGTGTCAAAAAAAAAAGAAAAGAAAAAAAAAAAAGAAAGCCAGGCGCAATGGCTCACACTTGTAATCCCAGCACTTTAGGAGAAGGAGGAGGGCGAATCACCTGAAGTAAGGAGTTCGGGACCAGCCTGGTCAACATGGTGAAACCCTGTCTCTACTAAAAATACAAAAATTAGCCAGGTGCAGTGGTACATGCCTGTAATCCCAGCTACTCAGGAGGCTGAGGCAGGAGAATTGCTCGAACCTCGGAGGTGGAGGTTACATTTACCTGAGATCGCACCACTGCACAGAATGAGACCCTGTCTCAAAAAAAAAAAAAAAAAAAAACAAAATCAAAACAGGCTACAGACTGCTACTGATCCATGGCCAGGAGGGTTGGGGACCCCAGCTGCAGACAACATGTAATGATCAAAACAGGGTAACTGAGACAGTCATCACCTCAAATATTTTGTTTTGGGAACACGAAAATCCTTCTTTTCTAGCTATCTTAAAATATTGAAATAAATTCTCATTCACTGTAATTTCCCTGTGCACTACTGATAACTCTAACTTATTCCTTCTATCTAGGCCTTCTTGTCTCTCATTCATTCTTTTTTTAAAATTATTTTTATTTATATCTGAGACAGTCTCTTTCTGCCAGGCTAGAGTGCAGTGGCACAATCGCGACTCACTGCAACCTCCACCTCCTGGGTGCAGGCAATTCTCCTGCCTCAGCCTCCCAAGTAGCTGGGATTATAGGCGTGCACTACCATTCCTAGCTAACTTTTGTATTTTTAGTAGAGATAGGGTTTCACCCTGTTGTTCAGGCAGGTCTCAAAACTCCTGACCTCAAGCAATCCACCCACCTCAGCCTCCCAAAGTGCTGGGATTACAGGCATGAGCCACAGCACCCGGCCATTTATTCATTCTTACATTCATTCCTTCCACTAATAACTACTGCCTGGTTATCGTATATCCAGTGGGGTGCCAGGCTCTGGGGAAACAGCAATGAGCAAAACAAAGTTGCCGCTCTCTTAATGGATTCATCATTCTAACGAGGGGGAGAGAGACAGGCGATCCACAAACAAACCATTAACACAGACAGCACATCAGGTGGAAAGAGCTATGAAGAATAAATACTAAAGCAGGTACGGTCTGGTGCAGTGGCTCACACCTGTAATCCCAGGACTTTGGGAGGCTGAGGTGGATGGATCCCTTGAGGTTAGGAGTTCAAGACCAGCCTGGCCAACATGGTGAAATGCCATCTCTACTAAAAGTACAAAAAAAAAAAAAAATGAGCCAGGCGTGGTGGCACCTGCCTGTAATCCTAGCTACTCAGGAGGCTGAGGTGGGAGGATTGCTTGAACTCGAGAGGTGGAGGTTGCAGTGAGCCAACATTGTGCCACTGCACTCCAGCCTGGGGAACAGAGCAAAACTCTGTCTTCAAAAATAAGAGAGAGAAATCAGGTGCAGGCGTAGAGTGCACTAGCAGGAGCAGCGGTGCTGTGGCGGTGGAGAAGGTGGTCAGGAAAGGCCTCTCTATGAAGGTGACAGACAGAGCCTGGGGACTCCTGGCAAGAGCAGCATGGGAGGGCTCTAGGTGTTGGTGCCATATGTGGTCCTTTTGTTTCGTTTTGTTTTTGAGACAAAATCTTGCTCTGTCACCCAGGCTGGAGTGAAGTGGCACAATCTCAGCTCACTGCAACCTCCGCCACTGGGTTCAAGCCACCTCAGCCTCCCAAAGTGATGGGATGACAGGTGTGGGTCACTGAGCCTGGCCTATGTATCAACATTGTTAAATTCTTCCAAAAGCTGTGCTTTAGGCAGGTTGTTCTAACAGCCATCCGACATAAATTGCAGAATGGCAGGACAAGGATCACATCAGTGACAGGGTGCTGTGGACATCTGCTGGCCAGCAGCAGGGAAGCCACTCAGACCCCGGATTCTACCTCTGCAGTCCCCCTGCACCTGAGCCCTCCTCCCCACATCACTAGAAGCCTGGAACTCTCAGAACAGCAGACCTCATCAGCCGCAGCCACCTTCACCAGAATGATAATTCATTCGTTCACGCAGAACACAGCAGGAACCCCGAGGGAAGAGGATCCGGAATGTGTGGGTTTTGATGGACAGGGTGGTAGGATCTGGGAGGCTCCACCTACCTCACCCCTTGACCCCCACACTCCTTCCCCAGGCCTGCTCGGCATAGAGACTAGAGTGACATCACCAGAAATGTAGACGCTTGGAAGGTCACCAGCGACACGGAGAAGAGGAGGCCGGAGGTCCACAAGGTGCCCAGCTCCTGGCCCCGGATGCCCGGGACTCTGTCCAGAAAGCCTCCCTCTCAGCCATGGAACTTGATGGTCCTTGAGTTCCTGAGGATGGAGCTGGTGAGCCAGGCCCATGAGATTGGAGAGAAGAGAGGGATGAAGACAGGCCCGGTCCAGAATTCTCCCCTGTACCCTGACAGCCACCCTGCAGCAAATCCCACTGATCTCACCAAGTGTGTCCCAAAGCTGTCTGCCTCTCTGCATCTCTGACGCTCGGTCCTGATCCACCCACCGTCATCCTGTGCCTGGACTCTTGCAGGAGCTGACCCGGGAGCATTTCCCTGGGGAGGCAACTTCTGATGCCCAGAGAACAGAGGCTGCCCCTGAGCCCACCTGGGTATGGCACCATCAGGAAGGCTACCTGGGTGGGTGATGCCTGAGCTACATCTTTTTTTCTTCCTTTTACATTTTTGGTGGAGTTCGGAACTTCTCACTATGTTGCCCAGGCTGGCCTCAAGCTCTTGGGCTCAAGTGATCCTCTGCCCTCGGCCTCCTAAAGTGCTGGGATGACAGCCTGAGCTACACGTTAAATTATCAAGAGGTGGGAGCTGGGCAGGCAGAGGATGAGGGAATAGAGCCAGGAAGAGGGAGGGGAGGCTTTGAGACAGGGGGCAGCAAAATCCAGGCACAGGGCTCAGCATGACTCGGAGGACACTCAGTGTGGCCAGAGGACCATATGGTCAGGGTCACTTGGCATTTTAGGGTCAGGCAGGAGTTTGGGGTCTCCCATGCTTCACCGGGGGGTGGGGCTTCATCAGAGGGCAGCTGCCTGAGGAAGGTTTTTTGTTATTTTTTGAGATGCAGTCTTGCTCTGTTACTAGGCTGGAGTGCAGTGGTGTGATCTCGGCTCACTGTAACCTCTGCCTCCTGGGTTCAAGCAATTCTGCTGCCTGAGCCTCTGGAGTAGCTGGGATTACAGGGGCCTGCCACCATGCCCAGCTAATTTTCATATTTTTTTTAATAGAGATAGCATTTTGCCATGTTGGCCAGGCTGGTTTCGAACTCCTAACCTCAGGTGATCCACCCACCTCAGCCTCCCAAAGTGCTGGGATTACAGGTGTGAGCCACCATGTCCGGAGGTGGCCATGCAGGAGGCTGGAGAAACAGTCCAGGTGACAGATGGACATGGGACAGCTGGGCCATAGAGGAAATAAGTTCCTTTCCTCCATCCCCCTTCCCTCCTCCCTCTCCCCTTTCTTTCCTTTCTTCCCTACTCCTTTCTTCCTCTCTCCTTCCCTTTAGTTCTTCCCTCTTTCCCTTTTTCATTCCCTCCCTCCCTCCGCCCTTCCTTCCCTCCCTCTCTCATTTTTTCTCTAATTCTTTCCTTCCCTCCTTCCCTCATCCATACTTCCCTTTCCTATCTTTCCTTCCCTCCCTCCTTTTCTCTCCCCTCTCCTCCTTCCTCTCTCCCTCCCTTCTCCCCTCCCTCCTTTCTTCCGCAGTTCTCAAACACTTATCCAGCACCTTCTGCACGCCAGCACTAACTAGATACTGAGCCTGCCACGGTGAGTGGCCCGTGCTGCTGCGAAGCCTCCAGTCTAAGGAAAGTGAGGCCATCAGCCCCTGCTGGGCACATCCTGCAGGGCCCTTTAGGAAGTGGGAAGTGCTGGGGAAAAGCAAAAACCAACCCAGGGCAGGCCAAGGAGAGGGGCTGCCGGGAGGAGAGGGGTGGGCGGGCCACGTCCTTGCAGGATGGTGGTGAGGGAGGCCGCCCTGACTGCAGGGGATGATGGAGGGGACAAGGGTCTTCTGGAGTGAGGGTGGTCCAGGTAGAGGGAACAGCTAAAGCAGAGGCCTGGAGACATGTGAGAACATCAGGCAGGTGTGAGGATGGGGAAGGGGGGTAGGTGGGGAAGGGAGGGAGACCGGTGGAAGGTGAGGCTGGAGGCAGTGAGGCAGGTCAGGGCAGGCCTGCTGGGCCACTGTGGGGCCTTTGGCTGAGACTGAGGGAAATGGGGCTGCTGTGGGTCTGAGCAGAGGAGGGTGCAATGCATTCGGCTTACCCAAGTCTCCTGTGGCTGGGAGTGGAGAGAGGCTGGGGGCAGAAGTAGGGAGTGAGCCAGGGCCTTGCTGCTGGATGCGTCATCAATGTGACACCAAGCAAATCTGCTAACTGATGGAGTGCAGGAGAAAAAGGCATTGATCTGACCCAGGGCCTGGGGCCTGAACACTGGAGGGAGGAGCCCCCATCCATTGCGATGGGGAAGGAGCGGGGCAGGTCTGCACAATGGGCAACTCACAGAGACAAGAGCACAGCCAGACCGGCCGGCCCCCACTCAGCTCTCCCCTCCCCGTCGCCCACACAGGACCTGGCTTCCTCCCGACTTCCTGCCTGGTCCGTCCCTTTCCCAAAAGCCGAACCTGACAGTGGTTCCTCTTCTTAGTGATGAAGAAATTCAGAGGGAGGAGGCTCAGGAAGACAGCGATGGCGGTGAGGGCAGAGGGGCCCAGGAGCTGGGGACAGAAGGCACAGAATGTCAGGAGATCCCGAGGAGCCCAGCTGCCAGAGGCGTGTGAACCACAGCAACTGCATCTTGAATAGGAGCTGGGTACAATGAGGCCGAGATCTACTGGGCTGCATTCCCAGGCGGTGAAGGCATTCCAAGTCACAGGTTGAGATAGGAGGTCAGCCCAGGATACACATCACAGAGACCTTGCTAACAAAACAGGCTACAGTAAAGAAGCCTGTCCAAAACCCACCAAAACCAAGATGGCCAGGACAGTGACCTCTGGTCGTCCTCACTGCTACATTGCCACCAGTGCCATGATAGTTTACAAATGCCATGGCAACATCAGGAAGTTGCCCTATATGATCTAAAAAAGGGGAGTCGTGAATAATCTACCCCTCATTCAGCATGTCATGAAGATATAACCCTAAAGATGGGCACCAGCGCCCTCTGGGATGCTCTATGGAGTAGCCATTCTATCTTTACTTTCCTAAAAAACTTGCTTTCCTAGGAAAGAATAAACTTGCTCTGTGGCTCACACCTGTAATCCCAGCACTTTGGGAGGCTGAGGCAGGCGGATCCCCTGAGGTCAAGAGTTTGAGATCAGCCTGGCCCACATGGTGAAACCCTGTCTCTACTAATAATATAAAAATTAGCCAGGTGTGGTGGCAAACACCTGTGATCCCAGCTACTCAGGAGGCTGAAGCAGGAAAATCACTTGAACCCAGGAGGCGTAGGTTGTAGTGAGCCAAGATCACACCACTGCCCTCTATCTAGCCTGGGCAACAGAGTGAGACTCCATCTCAAAAAAAAAAAAAAAAAAACCAACGAAACAAAAAAAATGTGCTTTCACTTTACGGACTCACCCTGAGTTGTTTCTTGCATGAGATCCAAGAACCCTCCCTTGGGGTCTGGATCGGGTCCCCTTTCCTGTAACACGGCTGCAGATCCTGAAGGGGGTCAGACTTGGGTCCTAAGATGGGGAGTCGGGGAATGTGATAAGGGCAGCCACCAGGTCGCAGGGATCTGGGCTCACGCGGGTCTGCTGGGTCAGGAGGCGCCTGCTGAAGACAGGGTCCTTCAATGTCAGGGAGGGGAATGGGCACTTACACGATGGGGAGAGGGTTATATTCAAGACAGAACATGCATACACAAGTAGGACTAGGGCATGTTCCTGGCCACAGAGGTGAAGTTGAGACCTCTGGAATCAGGACCGGGTTCAAATCCTGACTCTGAGGCTTGTGAGTGTGGCCTTGGGTAAACTGTCCTCCCTAACGTGCAATTCCCTTGCCTGCGAAATGGGAACAGAGTTGTCCTCATGTTGCATGTTTGCTTATTACATTTAATTATTTTCCTAATCTTCATTTTACCCTCATGAGGGTTGTCAGACTTAGCAAGTCATCATACAGATGCCCAGTTACATTTGAAGACAAAGAGTGAATAAGGTTTTAGCCTAAGTCTCGTGCATTATTTGGAACATACACTGAGACGTTGTTCCATTTGTCTGAAACTCACACTTCACTGGATTTCCGGGGTTTTCTCTGGCAACCCTGCGCCCCACCAACGTGGTGCTATTGGGATACTTACCTTCCCCCTCTCCACTTTGGTTTCTGTATCTGGACAATGTGGAAGTGGGAGGTAGAATGATTAAGTTGCTGTGACTTTCTGGGAGTCCTTCGCAGGTTACTTGAACCCATTCTCTCACCAAGTCCCACCCCAACTCCAGTCTGTGTGCCTCAGTTTCCCCTCTCAGTCCTTAGGAATACTACATTTTTTCTGAGATGGAGTCTCGCACTGTTACCCAGGCTGGAGTAGAGTGTCGCGATCTTGGCTCACTGCAACCTCCGCTACCCAACCAATTTTCCTGTCTCAGCCTCCCAAGTAGCTGGGATTACAGGTGTGCATCACTATGCCTGGCTAATTTTTGTATTTTTAGTAGAGACAGGGTTTCACCTGTTGCCAGGCTAGTCTCGAACTCCTGGCCTCAAGTGATCTACCCACCTCAGCCCCACTAAGTGCTGGGATTACAGGTTTGAGCCACCCGGCCCAGCTCAAGGTAAATACAACACTATTTTCTAATCTGGGGCCAGTTTGTTTTATTTATGCTGCAATCGCGCCACCTGGTGGTTCAATGGAGAAGTGCCCAGAGGGTAAACAGCCCACAGCAGGGGTTGGAAAAACACTCAAAGGAATGTGACAGATGAACATCTCTCTCTGGAGGAAAAATGGTTCATTAAACTGTGGCAACCCCAGTATCCACCCCTCTTTCACCAGGATCTCATGGTGATGTTAGGAGCTGTCTACTAAGAGGCAGGAAAAGTGCACAGGGAAAGTGACACGGTGCATTATCTGCGGATATCTTGTTGGTCTTGCCTGAATTTTTTCTTTTTTTTGAGGTGGAGTCTTGCTCTGTTCCTCAGGCTAGAGTGCAGTGGTGTCATCTCATCTAACTGCAACTTATGCCTCTCAGGTTCAAGTGATTCTCCTGCCTCAGCCTCCTCAGTAGCTGGGATTACAGGCGCCTGCCACCACGCCTGGCTAATTTTTGTATTTTCAGTAGAGACAAGGTTTTGCCATGTTGGCCAGGCTGGTCTTGAACTCCTGACCTCAAGTGATCCACCTGCTTCAGACTCCTAAAGTGCTGAAATACAGGCATAAGCCACTGCACATGGCCTGGTCTCCTCTGATTTTTAGCAATGATGGGGTCAACCTGATCAATTGCCCTGAATTTTCCCGTGTTCTTCCTCACTCCCTTTCTTTCTACCTAATGATGACATGTATGCACTGCACATCAAGCACTGTCTGAGCACCTTGTATTGTACTTGCTAAGCACCTATTGTTTGCAAGGCCTTGGAATACAAAGTGAAGGCACTAGAAAAGGTCCTGGCCCCTAGTCCTGGCAAAAGCAACCACATGCATGCGTATTTGATTTTTTTTTTTTTGGAGTATTCAACAATTATAATTAAAATGGCACTAATGTGTTTTACAAGGTCGTGCATGGTGGCTCACACCCATCATCTCAGCACTTTGGGAGGCTGAGATGGATCATCTGAGGTCAGGAGTTCAAGACCAGCCTGGCCAACATGGTGAAACCTGGTATCTACTAAAAATACAAAAATTAGTCACATCCGGTGGTGCATGCCTGTAATCCCAGCTCCTCAGGAGGCTGAGGCTGGAGAATTGTTTGAACTCAGGAGGCAGAGGTTGCAGTGAGCTGAGATTGCACCACTGCACTCCAGCCTGGGCGATGCCTCAAGACTCGGTCTCAAGAAAACAAAACAAAACATTTTTTAGCATTTTTAGAAAGAGGGTCTTGCTCTGTCTCCGAGCTGGAATTCAGCGGCATGATCACAGCTCACTGTAACCTTGAACTCCTGGGCTCAAGCAATCCTCCTGCCTCAGCCTCCCAAGTAGTTAGGACTATAGATGTGCACCACCAACATGCCCAGTTAATTAAAAAAAATTTTTTTGTAGAGATAGGATCTCTCTGGTTGGTATGTTGCCCAGGCTAGCCTTGATCTCCTGGCCTCAAGTGATCCTCCCACCTCAGCCTCCATATGCCATTATAACTTAAATGTACCTAGCCAGGGCTCATGCCTGTGATCCCAGCACTTTGGGAAGCCAAGATAAGCAGATCACTTGAGGCCAGGAGCTTGAGAGCACCTGGCCAACATAGTGAAACCCCATCTCTACTAAAAATACAAAAAAAAATAGCTGGGTATGGTAGTGCACGCCTGTAATCCCAGCTACTAGGGAGGCTGAGGCTTGAGAATTGCTTGAACCTGGGAGGCGGAGGTTGCAATGAGCCAAGATCACGCCGCTCCACCAGCCTGGCCAACAGAGCAAGACTCTGTCTCAAACAAACTAACAAACATCTAGCCAGGGCTCTGGAAACCATGGCATATAGTATCTACACAAGATGCATGTAGATCCCACCACCTGTCTTTATACAGCCCATGAGCTGCACAAGAATGTTTATTAGTTTTATATTTTTAAATACTGGAAAAAAATCAGGCTGGACATGGTGACTGACACCTGCAATCCCAGCATTTTGGGAGGCCAAGGTGGGTGGATCACCTGAGGTCAGGAGTTGGAGACCAGCCTGGCCAACATGGCAAAACCCCATCTCTACTAAAATACAAAAGTTAGCCAGGCCTGGTGGCACACACCTGTCATCCCAGGCTATCGTGCAGTGGCATAATCTCGGCTCACTGCAATCTCCACCTCCCAGGTTCAAGCAATTATCCTGCCTCAGCCTCCTGAGTAGCTGGGACTACAGGCACGCACCACCACACCCAGCTAATTTTTTTTGCATTTTTAGTAGAGATGGAGTTTCACCGTGTTGGTGAGGATGGTCTCGATCTCCTGACCTCGTGATCTGCCCGCCTCAGCCTCCCACAGTGCTGGGATTATAGGTGTAAGCCACTGCACCCAGCCCTGCAGCCTTTTTTTTTTTTTTTTTTTTTTTTTGAGACAGGGTCTCACACTGTGGAAGTGGAAGCTGCGCTGAGTCCTGACTGTACTGCTGCACCCAGGCTGGAGTGCAAAGGTGCCATCATGGCTCACTGCAGCCTCCACCTTCCCTGGGCTCAAACAATCCTCCCACCTCAGCCTCCTGAGTAGCTGGCTACAAGCATGTGCCACTATGCCTGGCTAATTTTTTTGTGTTTTTTGTAGAGACTGGGTCCCTCTATGTTTCCCATGCTGGTCTCAAACTCCTGGCTTCAAGCAGCCCTCCTGCCTTAGCCTCCCAAAGTCTGGATATTATAGCTGTGAGCCACCATACTCAGCCTGTTTTATCCTCAAATTGCAATTTTTTTGTTTGTTTTTGAAGACAGGGTCTCACTCTGTCATACAGGCTGGAGTGCAGTGGTGCAGTTGTGGCTCACTGCAGCCTCCACCTCAGGCTCAAGCAGTCCTCCTGCTTCAGCCTGCCAGTAGCTGGGACCACAGGTGCACCACCATGCATGACTAACTTATTTTTTTGTAGAGATGGGCTTTCACCCTGTTGCCTGGGCTGGTCTCAAACAGCTAGGCCCAAGTGATCCTCTAGCCTCAGTCTCCCAAAGTGCTGGGATTACAGATGAGCTGCCAAACCCAGATCCGTTTTAATCCTTACAGTGGTCACCTGTATTAGAAGACATTCTATTGTGTTCAAGCCCCTGGTTGACCAAAAACTCCACGGCCAACCCTTTGAGCTGCTTGTAGAGAAGACTAGTGGGGGTCGAGTTGTCTTTTCTTTTTTGAGATGAGTCTGGCTCTGTCTCCCAGGCTGAAGTACAGTGGCGCGATCTAAGCTCACTGCAACCTCCATCTTCCGGGTTCAAGCGATTCTCCTGCCTCAGTCTCCCAAGTAGCTAGGATTACAGGCACATGCAACCATGCCCGGTTCATTTTTGTACTTTTAGTAGAGACAAGGTTCTGCCATGTTAGCCAGGCTGATCTCGAACTCCTGACCTCAAGTGATCTGCCCACTTTAGCCTCCCAAACTGCTGGAATTATAGGCATGCACCCCCATGCCTGGCAGAAGGGTCGGGTTTTCTTAATTTTTTTATTTTTTATTTTTTAGACAGAGTCTCACCCTGTCACCCAGGATGGAGTACAATGGCATGGTCTCGGCTCACTGCAACCTCCGCCTCCTGGGATTCTCCGGCCTCAGCCTCTCGAGTAGCTGGGACTACAGGCATGTGCCACCACACCTGGCTCATTTTTGTATTTTTAGTAGAGATGGGGTTTCACCATGTTGGCCATGATGGCCTCGAACTCCCGACTTCCGGTGATCCTCCCACCTCAGCCTCCAAAAGTGCTGGGATTACAGGCGTGAGCCACTGTGCCTGGCCATGGGTTTTCTCAAACCAAAGCGTATTCCTTGTCATGTTTAACAAAACTGTGCCCCAGCCCTGTGTTTTCCTTGATTCATTCTCCTTTGAATAGCCAACCTCTCAAAAGCTATAAGGAACATTGAAGAGCCACTGGCCAGGTGGGCTAGGTGGTGGCAGGGGTGGCTGGGGTCCCAGCAGTTGGCATCCCCTTTCCCAGGATGTATACAGGGCTTCATGTACTTGTCCTGTTATTCCCTAGGTCAGCTCGTCGACACTGTCTGGGTGAAAAAAGGAGATCAGACCTTGTTTTCTTCCATGTTCGAAGCCAATATCACCAACCACAACACTGCCATCATTGAGTGCCCAACCCAATGGTAGCCTAGAAATACTTACACCTGGTTTATTAACCATACACCTGCCAGACCCAACCCAGCCAAAACATGAAATCGACTGGGCGCAGTGACCCACACCTGTAATCCCAGCACTTTGGGAGGCCAAGGCGGGTGCATCTCCTAAAGTCAGGGGTTTGAGACCAGCCTGGCCAACACGGTGAAACCCCATCTCTACTAAAAATACAAAAATGAGCCAGGTGTGGTGGTGCACACCTGTAATCCCAGCTACTCGGGAGGCTGAGGTGGGAGAATCAGTTGAACTCAGGAGGCAGAGGTTGCATTGAGCTGAGATCGCACCACTGCACTCCAGCCTGGGCACAGAGTGAGACTCCATCTCAAAAAACAATAACAACAACAAAAAAAACCCCACAAAATCAAACCACCCCACCGCCCTTTTTTTTTTTTTTTTTTTTAAAAGAGACAGGGACTTCCTGTGTTGTCCAGGCTACAGTGCAGTGGTACCATCATAGCTCACTGCAGCCTCTTACTCCCAGGCTCAAGCAATCCTCCCACCATGCCCTCCTACCATGCCCAACTAATTTGTGTGTGTGTGTGTGTGTGTGGAGATGGGGTCTCATCATGTTGGCCAGGCTGGCCTCAAACTCCAGGCTTCAAGTGATCCTCCAATCTCACCCTTCCAAAGTGCTGGGATTACAGGCATGAGCCTCTGCTCCTGGCCAAAACCTATTACACATTCAGGAACAACCGAGGTCATGAGCTTTTGTGTCCTTTAACAATGAAATGGATTATTCCTTGGGTATCACTTTGCTGGGGATGCTGTAACAAAGTGCCACAAAATAGGTGGCTTAGAACAGGACAAATTTGTTGTCTTAGGCCAGATGCTGTGGCTCATGTCTGTAATCCCCGTACTTTGGAAGGGTGAGTGAGAGGATCACGTGAGGTCAGGAGAGAGGATCAACCTCCCAAGTAGCTGGGTTTACAGGCAGAAGCAACCATGCCCAGCTAATTTTTTTTTTCTTAGATGGATTCTTGCTCTGTCCCCAGTCTGGAGTGCATTGTATGATCTCAGCTCACTGCAGCCTCCACCTTTCTGGTTCAAGCAATTCTCCTGCCTCAGCCTCCTGAGTAGCTAGGATTATAGGCGTGCACCACCTCATCCAGCTAATTTTTGTATTTTTAGTAGAGATGGGGTTTCACCATGTTGGCCATACTGGTCTCAAACTCTTGACCTCAGGTGATATGCCTGCCTCAGCCTCCTAAAGTGCTAGGATTAAAAGCATGAGCCACTGTGCCCAGTCTTTTATTATTATTATTTTTTTTAGTAGAGATGGGGTTTCATCATGTTAGCCAGGCTGGTCTCGAACTCCTGACTTCAAATGATCTACCTGCCTTGGCCCCCCAAACTGCTGGAATTACAGGTGTGAGCCAGCACGCCCAGCCCTGGTTTTTTATCTGAAGGTGTGCTGGGGTCACTGCAGGGGGCTTGTCGCCCTGTCCTGCCTCCTGGCTCTGTACAGCCTCAGCTTCTCTTCCCTTCACCCCTAGGTGATGAGGAGCAACCCTAACTCCCTGGGATTCCAGGCAACCTTCTATGAGAGCAGTTACATGTTAGAAGGGAACACTAAGTGCAATCCGGTAAGCTATGTCCCCACCAAACCTCACCGCACGTCCCCCAGGGGCCCCCTCTTCCTTCTTCCCTTACCAGCATAAAAAGCTGAGGAGTTTCCAGGGGACACAGCCCCTAGCCCTGCCCAGTGATGGGAAGATGATCAAGCAGCCATCACGTATGCATCTGACCTCATTAAAGTGTCACATGGGTCAGATGTGATGGCTCACGCCTGTAATCCCAGCACTTTGGGAGGCTGATGCGGGTGGATCATGAGGTCAAGAGTTTGAGACCCATCTGATTAACATGGAGAAACACCATATCTACTAAAAACATAAAAATTAGCCGGGCATGGTGGCACGTGCCTACAATCCCAGCTACTCAGGAGGCTGAGGCAGGAGAATCACTTGAACCCGGGAGGCGGAGGTTGCAGTGAGCCGAGATCATGCCACTGTACTCCAGCCTGGGCAATACAGTGAGATCCCATCTCAATCAATCAATCAATGTCACACAGGAGATTCCCTAACCCAGCCTGGGGCAGGGATGGAGATTGGAGTTAGCTGAGTAAACTAAGGCATGAGGATTCGGTGGGGGCAGTTTCCACAGGGCAGGGGCCTGACCACGTGTAAGTCGGCAACAGCAAACTTCTCTGACCAGGCTCATCACATCACATCTAGGTGAGTGAGGAAAACAGTCACTCCTCACTGTGGGTCCCCAGAACTCAGGGAGCAAGGGAATGGGAGCTGTCACACTGGGGCTGTTGTTTCTGTGAGCTTCCAGAAGGCTTTCACAGGTGGTGGGATTAGAACGGAGCAGGGCTTGGCTGAACGAGGTGGTTCACACCTGGAATCCCAGCACTTTGGGAGGCCGAGGCGGGTGGATCACCTAGAGATCACCTAGAGATCAATCTGGCCAACATGGTCAAACTCTGGCTCTATTATGAAAAAACGCAAAAATTAGCCAGGTGTGGTAGCACTCACCTGGAGTCCCAGCTACTCAGGAGGATGAGGCAGGAGAATCACTTGAACCTTGGAGGCAGAGGTTGCAGTGAGCCAAGATCATGCCACTGCACTCCAGCCTGGATGACAGAGCAAGACTCTATCTCAAAAAAGAAAAAATTGTGTTTTTAGTAGAGACACAGTTTCATCATGTTGGCCTGGCTGGTCTTGAACACCTGACCTCAGGTGATCTGTCCACCTCAGCCTCCCAAAGTGCTAGGATTACAGGCATGAGCCACCTCCCCAGCCAGTATTCAGAAATTAATGGATGGTTGGTTGGGTGGGTGCATGGATGGATGAACAGATGGTTGGATGGATGGTGTATTAGTCTGTTTTCACACTGCTATATAGAACTACATGAGATTGGGTGATTTATAAAGAAAAAAGGTTTGATTGACTCACAGTTCCTCAAGCTTAAGAGGAAGCATGACTTGGGGGTCTTAGGAAACTTACAATCATGGCGGAAGGTGGAGAAACAAGGCATGTCTTCTCATGGCGGCAGGAGAGAGAGAGAGACAGATAGAGAGAGACATATGGGATGAGGTCAGAGAGGTCCCAGGGGCAGATCACACAACACCTTACAGAAATACCTAAGGAGGTGAGGCAGATCACTTGAGGCCAGGTGTTTGAGACCAGCCTGACCAACATGGCAAAACCTTGTCTACTAAAAATACAAAAGTTAGCCAGGCATGGTGACATGTGACTGTAGTCCCAGCTACTCGGGAGGCTGAGGCAGGAGAATCACTTGAACCAGGGAGGCAGCGGTTGCAGTGAGTCGAGACTGCACCACTGCATTAAAGCCTGGGCAACAGAGCAAGACTCTGTTTCAAAAAAATAAATACATATAAATAAAAAGAAATAACAAAGGACGTGTGAATGTATCGTGAGTGACTCTAATACATAAGGACTGAACGCGTTCTCAGCTGCGGATAGCATTACTACCAACCAGCTCACTGACGTTGCTTTCCCTGGCAAGGAAGGCCTGCGCTTGTCCCCTGGGGCTCACCTTTCTGTACACTAGGCCAGTGATGGCCGACCACAGCCTCATCTGCAGCACCTTGAGCTGGTACCCGTTCTGCTGCTCAACGTTTGCGGGCAGGCCTAGAGGAACATCAGCACGGCGTGGAGGTAGCCCTTCCAGGCTGGAGGCTTGGGATCACCACTAAACTCCAGGAAATGGCTTGCCGGGGAAGGAGGGAGAAGGTACAGCTGGTGAGATGAGGTTCCCAGGTGTGCTGCCTTTGCCCAAACCAGGCCAGGTGTGGAGGATCTGTCGACGTGGTTCACTTTTTTGCAATCATGATCTCGGTTATTTCCCCCAGTGTCCATGCTTTTCAATCTGACTGCAGCGCCTCAAGATCAAGAGATGGTGTTTTTGTCCCCACTTGTTATAGGCTAAGTTGTGTCCTCACAAAATTTGTATGTTGAAGCCCCAACCCCCAGTGCCTCTGAATGTGACTGCATTTGGAAATAGGGCCTTGGAAAAGGCAATGAAGTTAAAATGAGGTCATCAGGCTGGGCCCTCATCCAGTCTGACTAGGGTCCTTATAAGGGGAGAAAATGCAGACACACAGGGAGACACCAGGGCGCACACAGAGGAAAGACCATATGGCAACACAGGGAGGAGGTGGCCAACTGCACGCCAAGGGCAGATGCCTCAGATGAAACCAACTTACTGATAGCTGATCTGGAACTTCCAGCCTCCAGAATCATGAGAAAAATACATTTCTGTTGTTCAAGCTACTCAGTCTGTGATGCTTTGTTTTGGCAGCTGAGCAGACACCACTTGAATCTGGGCTGGCCACAAAACCACCTTTGACCAACAGAGTACAGTGGAGATAAAGCTATGCCGGCTCTGAGCCTAGGCCTCAAGAGAAACGGGCTTTTGGCTTATTGCCGAGAACCCTCCCAAGCAGCCACATGAACAAGTCTGAGCTAGCTTTTTGGAGGATGGGAACCCACATGGAACAGAGAAAACCATCCCAGCTTCAGATACACAACTGCAGGCACATGAGAAAACCCAGCTAAGAAGCATCGCCCAGCTGAGCCCAGCCCCCCATTTATTACCATGAACTAAAGAAAGGAATGCTTGTAATTTTAAGCCACTCACTTTTGGAGCATTTTATAGGAAAAGCTAATTGATGCAGTCAGGTAACAGCTTGCTTATTTGCCTTTCTGGGGGTCAGTTGCTTTCTCATTAATCATTTCCCTTCCTCAGTATCCTGCTCATCAACCCTCCAGTGTCCCGAGCACCAGATCTATAGGCAGAGGCAGGGGAGCTGAAACGCCCTGACCCTGGAGGGATGCCCTTAAGAGACCACCAGCCTTAGCAGGGCACCTGAAGTCTGGACTCACCTGAGCAGCTTGGGAACAGTGAACCTGAAGATGTCACTGATGACAAGGCTGCAGGTCCCCAGGAGGAAGGTAGAATGGAACACTTGCCAGATGGCCCTCAGCAGTGGGCCCCACTGGCTCCCTTTTTGCCGTAGGAAGGGCTGGGTCTCTGGAGCCTCCATGCCACTGCCTCCTTTTCTTTCAAACACTATTATTGCCTACGCGTGACTTAGGGGAGGGGAGAGGTTGGCTCTGGGTCCCATTTTATACTCTCAGCCATCAACCACAGGACCAGGCATTAAAGGCTTATTTTCCAAACAATGGGCGTGGGTGGGTGTGGATCCAGCCTGGCTCCCTCACCTGTTCCACCTTATCACCCTGACTACCCATTTAAGAGGCAGTCACAGGAGTTGTGGGGGAAGGGCAGGAGGGCAGCCTTGAGGCCTCTTAGATGGCCATGGGAAAGCACACGTGTTGAGCACCTACAACGTGCAAGGCACTCACCAGTCATCCTAAGACCCCCGGCAAGCCAGGTGTTGTTCCCATTTCACAGATGAGAAAACTAAGGTTCAGAGAAGCGAACTTGTCAAAGGCACATAGCTGAGAAGTAAAACAACTGGGATTTAATTCCAGCTCTCTGCCTCCAGAGCCCATGCACTTTTCTTTTTTGTTGTTTGTTTTGTTTTGTGACAAAGGCTCACTCTGTCGCCCAGGCTGCAGTGCAGTGGTGTGATCTCGGCTCACTACAACCTCTGCTTCCTGGATTCAAGTGATTCTCCCACCTCAGACTCCCAAGTAGCTGGGATTACAGGCAAATGCCACCACACCCAGCTAATTTTTGTATGTTTAGGAGATGGGGTTTCACCATGTTGGCCAGGCTGGTTTTGAACTCCTGACCTCAGGTGATCTGCCTGTCTCAGTCCCCTAAAGTTCTAGGATTACAGGCATAAGCCACCTCGCCCGGCCTCGCATGTACTTTTCAATCTACCATGTTGTCAACCTGGAGGAAGAACAGCATCCCCTCCCCCACACAGAGAACCAGCCAGCCCTTAGGTAGTTTTGAACCGGTGGAGAATCACAGCTGATGTGCATGGGGCCTGGTGCTCGTGCTCTGGCTCTGGCTCTGGGTGAAAGCACAGACAGAAGCTCAGGCTGCCTCAAACTCATAAGATCCCCAGGCTTTGGCCATAACCAGGGGCCACAGAGAAGAGCTAAAGTGAGGAAGGGAGAGGAGGTGGTAGGGGGAGGCCCAAGGGCCGCTCCGGGGCAGGTCAGAAGCCTGGGGCCATAATGGAGAAGCTGGGGCAATACAGCTGTTGACAACTGGTTGCTGTGTGGTGTTGGGCGGGTGGACTGCTCCCCTCTCTGTGTGTGAGAGGATGGGTGTGGTCCCCCCTGAGTCCCTTGTGTGCCTCTGATAAACAATAAGGTTATCAGTAATTGCTTGCTTGCTTTTCCGAGACAAAGTTTCACTCTTGTTGCCCAGGCTGGGGTGCAGTGGCACCATCTCAGCTCACTGCAACCTCCATCTCCCGGGTTCAAGCGATTCTCCTGCCTCAGCCTCCCGAGTAGCTGTGATTACAGGCACACACCGCCATGCTAACTTTTGTATTCTTAGTAGAGATGGAGTTCCACCACATTGGCCAGGCTGTTCTTAAACTCCTGACTTCAGGTGGTCCACCTGCCTCGGCTTTCCAAAGTGCCGTGATTATGGGTATGAGCCACCTGCGCCTGGCCACTTATCAGTAATTTCAATCCCCATTACAAATCTGTGACCCGGGGCCACGTGCAGGGATCAGCTCTTTACACAAAGGAGCTCACTGACCTCCCTGGACCCCCTTGCCAGGTGGGTATTACTAGGCTCTCCATTTTACAGAAGGGGAAGGAAGCTGAGGCTCTGAGAGGTGGTGATAATGGCCCGAGGTCACACAGCAAGGGCAGGGCAGAGATTGGAACCTAGATCTTGACTTATGGTTCCCAGAGTGTTTCTTGTGCACTAAGAACCCCCAACCCCACCATAATAATGATTAAAAAATGAAGCACAAGAAAAATCCCCTTGTGAGCTCAGGTGGCCAGACCCGTCCAGGCCAAGGTCTTTGTCCCTCATTCCTGGCCTGATCTGATGTTTGGTTTGGCATCTATGGAGGGTTGTGGTTCAGCTCTGTTACTGAGTGGGCATGGCCTGCTGCTCACAGGTATTTTGGTATTTGGGTCTCAAAGCCAAGAAGATGCCCCTTCCATGCCGAGAGCAACCCTGACCACCCTTCCTGTCTGATCCCGCCAGTTCATCCCTTGCCTTCACAGCCTTGCCCACGGATCCAACCCTCTTTGTCTTGTTAGAATCCAGGTGGGTAGACTTTGCCTGAGTTTTTCACCAAGATGTCCCTAGTATTGAGTCCAGCTCCTGCACACAGAAGAAGCTCAATAAACACTTGTCCAATGAATGGGAAAAACAGATTGAGTGATGTGTGTAAAAGGGCCTAACAAGAGTGCCCAGCACATACTGTTATAAACATTTATAGAAGGAAGGAGCCTGGCTGGGTGGACAGGACTTGGCTTTGGAGCCAGGAGACTATGGCTCCAATGCCTGCTCTGTCTCCTCTCCTCTGAGCCTTAGTGCTTCCATCTGTCAAATGGGGTTGAGGAAGAGCTGACTGGGAAGTTTTCTTTCTGGCTGGAAGTTTGCTCAGTTTTGTTCTAGCTGTTTGCCCAGAGAGTCAGTGTGTTCAGCCTGCAGGCTCCATAGCAAGTGTTTTCCTCTCCTGGAGGTCTCACCCCTCATCAAGGAAGAGGTCCAGATTGCTGTCTGATGTCTGGTCTCTGGACTGAAGGCCATTTAGTGCACAACTCACAAATGACCATGGGGCAAGGCAGGGGGTATGCATGAGTGGCATGGGCAAGGTGTGAGTTGGGGGGTACACAAGGGAGTGGTGGAGGCCAGATGTGGTGGCTCAGACCCATAATCCCAGCACTTTGGGAGGCCAAGGCAGGCGGATCACCTGAGGTCAGGAGTTCGAGACCAGCCTGGTAGGCTGGGTGACATGGAGAAACCCCGCCTCTAATAAAGAATACGAAAATTAGCTGAACCTGGTGGTGGGCACTTGTCGTCCCAGTTACTTGGGAGGCAGAGGCAGGAGAATCGTTTGAACCCAGGAGGCGGAGCTTGCAATGAGACAAGATGGTGTCACTGTGCTCCAGCCTGGGTGACAGAAACAGAGAGAAGGAAGGAAGGGAGGGAGGCAGGAAGGGAAGGAAAAAGAAAAGAAAGAGAAGGCAGGAAGGAAAGAAGGGAGGGAGGGAGGAAAGAAAAAGGAAGGAAGGAGGGAAGAAAGGAAGGAGTGAGAGAGAGAGAGAGGTGGGGACAGACTGCAGCAAATTGAAGTCTGCACACCTTGTGCAATGCCGTCGACTCCACCTGAATCCACTCTCCTACTGCCTTGCAAAGGTGTGGCCTAGTGTTGCCAGATCTGCTTTAAGACGGAGCAGAATGCCAGGTTTTTATTTTTATTCATTTGTATTTGCATTTATTTTTTGAGACAGAGTCTCACTCTGTCAGCCAGGCTGGAGTGCAGTGGCGTGATCTCAGCTCACTGCAACCTCCACCTCATTTAGATTGTGCTTGTTTGGATTACAAAACGGAGTCCCACCAGCGCTGGGGGTGTCCCAGGGTCCCTGCTCAAGTTTTCTTTGAAAAGAAGAACTGGAATGGTACATCACATAGGCCAGTCCTGCCCTGTATTTGGGCTTTGTCTGCTTGGTATGATGTAAGGGAAATGGAAAGACTTGCCCGTTCAAAATGATCTTCACCGTGGCCTGCCCCATGCTTATGGTCCCCAGCATTTAGAGTAATT
Organism: Cacajao melanocephalus; assembly: GCA_963573385.1. Lineage (NCBI taxonomy): Eukaryota > Metazoa > Chordata > Mammalia > Primates > Pitheciidae > Cacajao > Cacajao melanocephalus. The sequence continues at coordinate 8 of CAUYLG010034863.1, read as the reverse complement.
TGTGGATG